>OZ026624.1:58172808-58194756 GCA_964020975.1 Hermodice carunculata | reverse complement strand
TAAACTGGATGGATGTAAAGACAGATTTAGTGCATAAACTGGATGGGTATAAAGACAGATTTAATGCATAAACTGGATGGGTATAAAGACAGATTTAGTGCATAAACTGGATGGGTATAAAGACAGATTCAGTGAACATGTCGTGAGAATGTCTTCTTTAATACATGGAAACAAAATGGCCTTTAATATAGTTTTGGTTATAAATACACGGGGATTTACTGATCAATGTACCTATGGGTCACAAGTGTAAGCTGTCAATTGTCAGTATCTGTTGCATTGAGGTTTTTTCCTTGCCAGCAAAAAAAAAAAAAAAATGCTTTCTTATTCCATGTGATCAAAAGAAGGAAAAGATCTTGTGATCTAGATACATAAATAAGAGAAATAGACCCTAATGTCCAGCAATGGTGGTCTTCAAAATGTACACTGGTCCCTGTTCACCAGAGACCACCCCTACAGCAACAAAAAAAGTGGTCTTATGAGACAGGTGGTCTTTCATGACAGGTTAATTAACATGGGAAGTATAGGACTTCAAATCTCGAAAGCAGTCTCACGTGAGAGGGTGGTCTCTCATGAAAGGCGTCTCATGACGGACTACTGCATATATGGTCTTTTATGAGAGGTGGTCTTTAGAGCAGGTACTGTTATATTCTATACTGGGGACAGTTTCTCCTTGTTTATAAGATTGTAAGATTTTTCGTATGCAATATGAACAATTATTGAAACACACTTTGGAGTCACTGATGATATGAATCACACGTGACTATACAAGTCACACTCTGCAGTCAGCAAAATTCAATGACACAGCATTCTGAAACAAGACCTCCTGAACCACAACGACCAGTTATTTGGTACACGTGTAGTTGGCCACGAGCTAAGCTGATTAAATCAATCAAGGGAATGACTGCTGTGCCTTGATGAGTGATTGATTAGGTTAGCTATGACTGTTTATGCCAAGTGGTCATCAGTATTATTTGTCATGTGTATGTTGTTTATTGCTATTTAAAGGCATGGGGCGGCAGATTTGGTCCAGTGATATTGCTGAAAAACTTGCTGCAGACAAAACACCTGGCTGACAACTCCTCTTCCGACAGATTATAGGCATATATATATATATATATATATATATATAAATTGTGTATAAGGCATTTATACCATAAAAAAGTGAAAAATCGGGCTTGTAGGTAACATTTAGAGTTTATTTGTCCAATCCATAGACATGGGGGTGCGTGGTTGTTTTGTTAAGGGTTTGCCCCAGAGGGGGGACCCTTTCTGTTTTCGGGGTGTCTGTACGCACCCAGGGTAAAGTATACTTTTTTTTTTTTTTTTTTTTAAATTTTTTTTAAAGTATACTTAACCCACCTAGAGAATTTTCTGTAGTCCATCTTTAGTCGGAAACCATGAACATACTCACTTTTTGCAGGATTTCTTTCTTTTCAATCTTCATCCAGTATAGTGGAAGACGTGGCTTCCAGCTAATACCTTAGTACACTTTACCTCATAACACCTCTAGTCAACTTTATGGTGCTAAAAATTGTGTTACATGTACTGTTTACCTGTTTATACCAGTGTTGGTATGATGGAATAGTGTATGAAGCTTTTAAGTTTCAAATGAGATGTCCATCTATTGCCTTTTGTGGGTGACTGGCTGTCTCAAGTCAGGAGTGAAATTTGTTTCTTCACATTGGTATTGGAAGATGAATGTTGATGCTTTGATAACTCTGGAATCTCTTGCTCTCATTGTTGGGTTTGATATTTATGAATATGGGTCATGTTTTTCTACATAAGTGTATCATAGTAGAGACGTCCGTCTGGATATCCATCCAGATGTGAACATTCTCGTTAACGCGATATCTGCAGAATGCCTCCATGTATTTTGCTCACATTTGGCAATATGCTCACCTTATCTGGCAAGATGAACTGATTTTGGTGTCACCATGACCTAATTTGAGCAAATCGCAGCCTAATTACATGCTCCCTGGCCCAATATCTCCAGAATGCTCCAATGTATTTTGCTCAAATTTAGCAGTATACTTATCTAGCATGCCATGATAAACTGATTAAATTTGGGGTCACCATGACCTAATTTGAGCGAATGGCGGACCTGTCCGTCAACGCTTGCGTTGAAGGTTTTTCTAGTTTTGTTTTGCTGTTTACAGAGGTGGGAGACATCAAAGTGTAGATCCGTGCACATTTTCCTACCTTCCAGCTTGCTTAGTGTACAATGCACGTTCGCTTGTTCTGAATTTCTGTACACTTCACGATAAATAAAATATGTATAAATTTACGTACAAGTACTTCAAATATACCCTATATTTTGACGCAGGCAAGGAGTGCTTTGATATAGAGGGGGTGGGATGGGGGAGCATTATTCCATTCTCAGTTACATAGGTGATTTGTGCAGCCTGAGGCTGCTTTTAATCACAGTTTGCACAGAAACCACGAGCGTAACAGATCTGTTGAACTGGCTGTCGCTTATTTTAACACTATAGCTCACATTAGTGTCACACACCAGGAACACAGGATCAGGTTTGTTCTCAAGTTCTTTCTAATTGGTAAAACTGGCTTTGTGTGATATAGGTATAATCTAGAGTATCTATGAGTGGTCACAGTTGTGATGTAAAATATTTTTTCCCTCATAGTTTCTTTCAAACCAGAGTAGAGACCCAATTGTACAATGTGCCACCTGTTTCAATTTATGGTCAGTTTTCATCAGCAAGAATCACGTCTGTAGCGCAACAGATGGACCAGATCAATGTATCAACGTATGTGTGTCTTATTGTTTGGGGATTTTATCAGCAGTTTCTGGGCATCATACATTTGATGATAAGGATCAAATGTTTATGACTGTCTCTTTTCACCAGTGTATAGTTTGACTGTAAGTATATATTAGAAGTATATATCTATGTCACAGTAAGAATAAAAAGATGTTAAATTGTGTGGCACGGTTCACTCGTTGCTGATATATGTACACTATTTAAGTATCATGAATGATATATTTTCTCATAAACAAAGCAGTTGCTTTTACAGTGGAAATAATTCAGTCTTTTAAAGTGTGCATATGGATGTTGATTATAAGCAGATGACAAACTAATATCTTCATATATATGTATATGTATATGTATATATATGTATATGTGTATGTATATACATATATTTATATATATATATATACATATATATATTATATGTGGCTGATTAGTATGATGGCTGAATGCTAAAAGAAAACACTATAAATTTAAGACAAAATTCTAATATATGTATACACCCCCCATATATATATATATATATATATATATATATATATATATATATATATATATATATATATATATATATATATATATATATATACATATGTACTTTGGACAGTTATTGCTATCAGTATATATAATATATGTGCACTAGAGGTTAGTAAGCTGCATGATATTTACTTATTTGTGGTAAAATGCAATAGTTTCATGGACAACAACAAATATCTTTTTTTTTATGCTATATCATTGATTGTTCACACATCTATCATTTTTTTCTGTATTTTAAACAGTTGTGATAAAAACAAAAACACAGAGTTAAATAAATAAGTATAGTAGTCCTTCTTTTCAGTCTGTGTGTGATGAGAGACCACATGTCTGGGTGCTGATGTCATCTATTAAATTCAGTGCATATGTGCTAAAGCAAACTTTGCGAAATAAACATCAGCGTCCATAATTCATGTCAAAATCCATATGTTCATTCCATCCACCCAAAACATATTAAAGCGTGTATGATATTTATGGCGGTGAAGAAATCACGTGAAAGGCACGTGTGTTAACCCCAAAAGGTCTGTGGATGGGAGATTTGTTACATATAATGAACAGTACTTGAAAAAGAAAATGAGGGATTCTGCCATAAAAATGTTGTAAGGAAGGGTACTGTGGAGTCTCAAAAAATGGAAGAGTTGACAGATGTGGAACACAAAGGGCAAAATTAGCCCCTGTAAAATTGAAAAGTCACATCCCTGGACAAAACCAATAAGACTTGTGTTGGTTTTGTCATGGTTATTGTTCTTGTAGAACGATACCTGCTTGCGGATCTATGTTTGTATTTGTCTGTTTCACAAAATTTCTTGGTTGTCGACTGGTCAGGACTTCCAATTGAAATCTTAACATGTGAGGAAATAGTCCTCAAACTATATGGTCATAAAACTCAATTTAATAATTAATTAATTGATATATATATAATATAAAACTCAATTTAACAATTGATTAATCGATGTGTGTGTGTGTGTGTGTGTGTGTGTGTGTGTGTGTGTGTGTGTGTTATTGTACATAGATAATACCTCAGCAATGGGGGGGGGGTCCATATACACATAGAAAAAGACAGACCGTAGACTTAACGGGAACAGACATTGGTCCCCCTGTGTGGTCATCTTTATGCTTATATATATGTATATATGGTCACCCTAATACTGAAAAAATATGCTTACATATATCTGATACTCAGTTAATGGGACACATAAAATGTTTTTATTTAAGTTTACTTGTTAGGATTATACCAAATATACCAGGTACTTGAGTGGATATGCATATATATATATATATTTGTGTGTGTGTGTCTGTGTGTCTGTGTGTGTGTAAATCTAATACCTCGTCTTCCTCTGCTGTTGGGTGCCCTCACATGATCTTTATGATTGCATAGATTGTGTAATTGCCTCCTAAACCAGGGTTTCTGCCAGAGTGAAATTTTAGGGTACTCAAATTTTCATATTCTCAAATAAATATTCTAATAATGAAACCTTTATGGGGTATTTGTGGGTAATATATGCTAAAATTGCTCTTTTCTGCTAAAATCACAGGGTAAGAAAAAGCACCCTTGAGATTTTTTAGGGTATGCTATTTTACCCTTTTTACCCTCTGGCGGAAACCCTGTAAACAGACCAATCTCCCTGTTTTCTCCAGTCTGCTTTCAAATGCAGTAGAGCTTATATAAAGCTTGGTCTGCTATGGAGGCAAATCAAACAGTTATAGTAAGTCAGATTCTGTTCACACGTTGTTTCTGCGATGGATCGTTAAGAGTGTTAGGCTAGATCAACAAGTCATTGTTGAGAATCAAGTACTGAACAAATGCATTGGATTCAAGAAAGAAAAAAGAAAAGAAAAAGGACCGAAACGGTCAGTTCCTCTGAATCATTCTGTGAAACTTTTCATATGAAGCCTTGTTCTTAATGCCCAGGGGGAAATGTAGACTTGACATTGCAGATGCAGCAGAATCCCAAAGGATGAGAGTCCTTGAGCATGCAGGCTGACCCACGAGTGAATGAGGATGTTTAACATGTACGTGTTGGTAGATAGGGCAGCAAACACCACTTGTGGCATGATGAGGGCCCCGGTCCGAGACAGGTGAATCGGCAGCACAACTTTGGTGTCATAGGGGCAGCACCCAACAGCCATATACCTCCTCTTGGTGTCACCTACACGTGTGACAGAAATTGTACCGATTTGGCTCAGTCCAGCACCTCGTACAACTTACAGACAAGGACCACGTTACAGGTGTAAGGAGTCCTCTGCTGCGGTCCTTGTCTTGAAGGGCCGTTCCTATGAGACCATCCTGTCTTAAAAGACCACTGTCGGGCATATCTTTTTAAAAAATACCTGGTACTAGAAATGATATACCTTTTGTAAGAACTTACCTGCTATAAGAGACCGTAGTCTGGTGATCCATGTAAAGTTCTGGTCTTTGGAGGGAGGTTTTGTTAAACACTTATAATATCATAGGTCTGCCTCTCATTAGGCCACCATAATGTAGTGGAAAAGGGGCCACATTAGAGAGGTGGCCTTTCTGGTGAGAGGCCATTAATACAATAGAAATTGACTCTTTCTGCATGAGGACAGGTGCCTTCTGAAGGGATGGCCCTTGGCAGGAGTTGTCAATTGGAGAGGGACACTGTGTATCTTATACAGGCCAGAAAACAATTTTCCTCGTGTCTTTTTCGTGGCTATATTTTTCATTTTTTGGTGGCCACGCATGTTCAGAAGCAGAAAGAGAAGAGGGATGTGAATTCAGGATGCACAAGGGTTTGATGCGTTCCGTAAAAAATTGTCTGAATATGTGTCTAGCCAAAGGTACACAGTGGTCCCAGTCTTCAGAGACCACTCAAGTGAGAGACCACCTGCTCTGAAAGATAATTTTTCAGGATCCTGTGCAAGTACTTTTCATGTTACTTATACTCCTATGAGAGACCACCTGTCTTGAATGAACACAATTTGATCATCCCCAAGGGTGGTCTTTAAAGGCAAGTTTCACTGGACTGGCACGGCTAGCTCGCTGAAATGACCGTTAGAAATTAAGCAGTTGAAACTGGGAAGCAGACAGACTGTAGAGATACGAAGTATTGTTTGGTGGGACGGGAAATGTCCATGTTACATTGCAGGTTTGTTTGTTGGGGGGGGGGGGGCAAAAGCAGAGATCACAATTAATAGTTTTATGAGTACAGTGAAACGTCATTATAACGACACTCAGATAACCGACATATTCATTATAATGACGCAAGTTTTGAATGGTAAAAGTTCATTTTCTTTGTAGTTTGATTTGTTTATCTGACATATTCAGTTATCTGACACATTTCTTTAAAGGGAACAGGTGGTGTCCTGATAACGAGTTTTCACTGTACTATTAAAGCTGAATACACAATTCAATACACAAAGTGCTTGCTGGCTAGAGGCTAGAGGTGCATTCTCATTGTATTATGTATTAAAAGTGAATTTGAATAAACTGGCTACTTTTGCAGCTAAGGTAACTTAATTTTTGTGAACACATGTATTTCACCAGTACATGTATGTTCAGAATGGAGAAATTTATGTTTTGACAGTCAGCAATTTTCAAGTTACTTGCTTACAAAGTACAATGGAAAATAATGGGTATCCATAACACCAGACTTCCTGGCCATGGGTGGGTATCTTAATTACTATGACTTGCCTAACAGCAGTAAGCATGGGAAGGTGTGTCACTTCCAATACGGTACCTGGCACACACGTAATTCAGTGGCAATCTCCCAGCATTCAAAGCATTCCAACTGGTTAAGCCTGTTTTTAGGCCCCCCTTCGAAGAAGGCGGGGCATATAGCTTTGCTTATGTCGTGTCAGTCAGTAGAGAGGCTGTGGTTTCCGCACCATAACTCAAGAAGTTTTTCAGATAAGACTTTGATGGTGCCCAGGTTTGTACTCCTATATGAGGGCTAGGTGAAGTTTGAAGGTGGTTGACCTTGACCCTATTTCCAAGATCTCTGAGGTACCATAGAAAGCTTTGGTTTCAGCATGATAACTAGAAAGGTTTTCATGATAGGACCTATATATTGCATAAAACTCTACTTTGTGACCTACTTTTTGGGGCGCCATCACCTAATTATAATAAAGTTTGGCAGTTGTTCAGGTTTAATTGTTTTTCTTCTGTAACTCGAAAAGGTATTACCTGATTTGATCCAAGTTGAAGGTGAAGGTCATATGGCCTCTTGGAATATAGGGGTCACTGTATGAAAATCTTGTGAATGCTTTGCACCCCACAATTTTTTACTTAGACCCAATGGATCTTCATGAAATTTAGTGGGATTGTGGAGGAGGTCAAAATCTTGGTTGTGTATTATGAAACTAGTGGTCAGACCTGTACTTTGGTGGAAATAATGAGTTGAAATGTCTTGACAGTTAAAAAAATTCCACATGTGGAAAAAAGAATTAAATTAAATATGCCAGATTTATAGGATACGGTGGCCCCCTCCTTCTAAGACCTCTGATCATGTAACAGTATGCCTGCAACCAATGTATACTAGTGGCTTCAATACTCTTGCTTCAGTCAGGAGCTTAATATTATGGCATTGTGGCAGTTTGTCTTGAAATTGTTGGCATGTAAAAAATGGACAATATTTATTACGTGATGGACATTGACATATGTGATAATACCATGCCATTACTAGGTAAAGAAGAGTGAATATTTTTACTCTCTTAAACAAAAAAGAAAAAAAAAACACAAAAAAACCCCCCCACCAAATTTTCTTGTCCCCCCAAATCTTAATTATTGACAATTTCATGACCAGAACAAATCGATGTTTATGTAACCTGGCATTTAATATAAACAAGTTGAAAAATGAAATTGATTCTGGGATATATTTTTGGCACGTATAGTATGAAAAAAGGAAAAAGAAAATGGTCACATCTAGTAGCTGAGAGCCCGAACCTCAGTGCAGGGACTGTGTGGCTCTGAAGTCGGGCAGAGTGACCAGTCTTAATGGTAATTCTGTAACACAAGCATGCTGGCGGATCTTTCCAAGGCAGTATGATGAGCACTGTCATGCCATTCCTGCCGTTAACATCCAACTTGCTGAGGCTGCGATGACATCTGACATAGTGCTTTCCATCCATATACAGCAAAGGTTAAGCTCGGTCCGACCTCTGCAGGGCAGCCGGTGACCTTGACCAATCACTATTAGTGGGTCTCTCTCTCGCTGAAAGCAATCTAATTTGCTACGAGGGACTTTTAGAGTACATTGATTGACCAGGGTGCCTGGTTGTGTTAAGCAACTCCCGTCCACTCCTGTAGTCAACCAATTTTGGGGACATTAAAGTGTTCGTGAAGTGCAAATGTTACAAAGAAACAGTACCTTTGTCTCATGATTGTATTTGTCCGCTCTATGATGGAGATGCCCGAGACAGAGATTCTGAAACTGATGGGTCTTAAACGCTCAACCTTTCATCCATGTAAATTTAATCAAATTCTGAGGAGTAAATATTCCCTGCAAGAAAATAAGTTGACGTGGAGCATGACAGCACGTACGGGGCAGTATCTTGTGCGGAGATGAGGCGTGTATGGCTTCGCTTAACATGATGTCAAAGAAGAAAGAGAAAAGTTTCGGCGATGAGGATAATGAGGATAGCAAGAGTGATGATCATGGTGAACACCACTGTTACCGTCTTCCATCCAATAAGTGCCCAGGATATTTACTAAAAAAAAAAAAAAAAACAGTAAAACAATTCTTCATTTGAAACTTATATTTTGAAAATTACATATATAGTCATGATAATATCAGAAAAATATGGCTAGATGTGGCGTATTGATGTTCTTATTTTAATTTTTACTCAGCCCAGCAAGATTGGGTGGGGTGATTTATTAGAACATGGGCATGCATATAAAGGATTACAATATGCTAAGTTTACATGAGGGCATCACGGGGAAATAATGGGAAGCCCGTCAATTTGGATCCATCAGGAATGATGGTAATGTTACGGGTAAGGGTACTAAGAAAATGGCTTTTACCTTATTTGAGCACTTATTTTATGTCAGTGTATTGCCATTACCCAGCAATTGTGAATTTGATGAAGTTTTGTGTATTTGTTGGGCAAAGAAAAATAACAGGGAAGAACAGGAAAAGACGTTTTCTGTGCTAATCCTATAGAGGGCACTTCACTGACGAGGGTGGGGGTTGTGTGTCGACGTTACTTTCTGTCCTAAATTTCGACATCGTAACGTTAAAACCACTGTGTGCAGAAACACAAAATTTTTGTAAATATTGGGCATATAGTTTAAAAATGTCGGTATCAATATTATTTTGTTGGCTCAGTTGCAAAAGTGACCAGTCAAGGTTACTTTATTGTACATTCAGTTCAGAATACTTATCTCTAGCCCACAAAAAGTCTGTGTATTGGTTCGAGTATTCAGCTGCAGGCACATGCAGTAGTTGCCTGCTAAACAGACCGTGCTTCATTTGTTTCTCCACTCAACAAGTGTAGAGGAAAGACGATAGTTTTGTCATGCTTTGGAGGTAAATGAAATTGCCAATCGTGAACTCGAATATGTCATGTATGTGACACGTTTGCTAAAAAAAAAAAGTGAAACTGAAAACCAATAAAGGAGTTTCGCAGGATCAAGATCGGGAAAATGAATGGTTTGCTGATGGAAAGAAACACGAGTTGCTGCAGATGAAAGAATGTCATGTGTCAGACAAGTCTCTCATATTTGGAAACAATGATAGTCATTAAGTGCTGATATTAAAAGCAAATAAGCGGTCCAGACATTCCGCTGTGTCTGCTTCTTGTTCGTGAGTCGGTCATTTGATTCTCCCACACAGTGGTACCTGCTCGAGAGACCACTTCTTCCGAGTGACCACATCTCTTTCTGAGACCACCATTTCCAGACACTGTAGCCTATTTCTCTGATGAATTTACCTGTATTCTAAGACCACCTTCAGTATGAGACCACTTTTTGCTGGCAGGTGGGGTAGGCTTAACTCTGTCAGTGCCGCGTTTTGGACGGAGTCAACATCTTTGACCTGCACTATCATATTCTGTGCAACCACGGGCATGCTGGTACTTGAATGAAAGATCTCTTTACAAGGAACATGAATCTAGCAGTCTGAGTATGATTCAGTGCAACTTCTTTTTAGTAGGTCAACTTGAGTCGCGGTGGGCACTGAACGTGCTGAAAGAGTTAAAATACAGGTACTGGTATATTGTAACTGTGGACTAGAGACTGAATGGAATGACTGGTGTCGGAGGTGGCAACAGTTATTGTATGGTGTTTCATATATCCTAAATTATCACTTAACCCTTTCCCCCTTGAATTAAGACCGAGTCAACAGCTTTCCTTGGCATGGGTTTGGCACTTAATGCCCAACCCATGCCAAGGAAAGCTGTTGACCTGGGGCATGTGATCTTGATAAGTCTCATGTACATTTCTCAGTCAAATTGTTTTTCATAACTGTTGAAATTAGTTGAAAACACTGAATCAGACGACGTTTGACCACCAGCCGGTTTTGGCCAGTTTGAGGGGGAAAGGGTTAATAAGACTGAGTAATGGATCAGCATGCTATGGTGATCCTGCAGTTAATCTTTCAGTCCCAACTGAAACTTAAGTCAAACTACCAAAAACCAACTGCTCTGAACTATAATAAGGGTCTGCTATGAACTTGAATTAGGGTGGTGGATTCATGTTCCTTGTAAAAAAGACCTTTCATTCAAGTACCAACTTGCCTGTAGGTACACAGAATATAATAGTACAGGTCAACAGCTTTCCGCGGCATGCCTTGGGTGCATTGTGCCCAAAGCACGCTGAGGAAAGCTGTTGACTCAGTCCAAAATGTGGCACTGAAGGAGTAAGAAAAGATTGGACAAAAAATGCTGAGAAAATAAGTGACAATTCATTGTTATGCAGGATCATTGCATGACTGTCAAAAAACAATAGATGTGCCACTTGCAAAAAAACTTCTATTTCTGATCAAATTAACTTAAATGCTTTGAACTCATAACCACGTATCACGATGTGGCAATGCTTCACCCCACCACTGGCAAAGAGCACTTGATTGTCTGTAAATTGTGCCTGGGTGCGCGTACCCACGGGACCTAAACAATTACGCAATAGAAGTCCGCACTCAAGTGCAAGTGTGTAGAATTGATCAGACACGACACCCTGGCTAATTCTTTGGTGTTCCCCGCACTGTGTCGTAGAGTTCATCTTTAACTCTCACCCAGAGGGGTTAGCATGTAAGCCATTGGCTCCTGCCATCCATCCTGGGTTCCGCAAGAGAGAGGCATCACTGAGCAAAGGTCACATACACGGTGATGGCTGTTGGGCAAGAAATATGACAATTTGCTGGAGATGATGCTGCATAGACTGGCAGAAACAAGTGAAATTGGCACCCCCTACGGTAGCCTGCCGTCACCCTGTCACAGCCAGCTGCGACGCTTGATGCTTAGATCACAGCATTTGTGACCTTGTGTCCAGGACTCATCCAAAGCTCTGGGTCTGGCACTTAAACAACATGCTTTTAGCTCGGGTCCAGAGACAAGGTGTCTGAATGTAGTAAGTAGGCGTGTTGATGCATCCAGTATCTGGTTTTGTCGCGGGGACGAGGATTGTCCGGTTAAAGAAACCTGAACTTGGGGGGGATGGACGTTGCTGGCTGTCAAAATGAGAACCTGGCAGCACTGACACAAAGTGTCCTCTCTGCAACATGTATAGTTGTATCGTGTGGACGTGTTTCATGCCAGATCCGAGTGCTTTTACTTAATTGAACCGCAGACACATTGCCTTCAAATTAAGTGATCCCTGAAGGATTTGGATGGTAAACTCTATGGGCTTTTCCTCATAAGCTCCTGGTACATGAACCTAGGAGAAAAAAAAAGAAATATAGTCTTTATACCCTGCCTTAATTTCATCCTAATAAAAAGGCTTAGCAAGAAAAAGGTGTAAGAGCATGTCTCAGGAAGAAATGAATCTGGGATTTAAGGGAGTACAGAATAAAAAAAAAAAAAGATGTACAGTATATCGTTTATTGATGGAAACTAGCATTCAACGGATAGCCAATAGTGTGACTTTCTCTAATGTCTATATTGGGATAATAAAGACAGTGACAAAAACCCATACAGTGACTTTTGATTGTAAAATATCATTAGTTTAACCAGTGGAACCAGATCTTCTTGTACAGAGGATGAATTAGAATTTGAGAAAGCTGGCATGACAGAAATTGTGCAGTGACTGTTATAAGAAATTTGAGCTTCGTAATGTGGAATGATTAGAAAAGGATCAGAGTGAGATAAGTAATTAGGTTATTTAGCCCTGGACAATTTGTTGACATGTTTTAAGTGATTACCATTATAAGATGGGAGGGCTGCTTTGTGCTTGGCACAAACATTTAACTTTGTATTGACTGTCTTGTTCTATCACTGTATTGTTGGCATCATCTTTTTTCCCCCGTAAATGTAGTTGAGCTTTGATTAAGTCCAAAACATACTGCAATTACAATATTTGCCTGGTGAAATACTTCTGCAGATCTTTTGTAAATCACTTTAACATAGTCCTTGCCAGGAGAGAGAGAGAGAGAGAGAGAGAGAGAGAGAGAGAGAGAGAGAGAGAGAGAGAGAGAGAGAGAGAGAGAGAGAGAGAGAGAGAGAGAGAGAGAGAGGAGAGAGAGAGAGAGAAGAGAGACGAGAGAGAGAGAGAGAGAGAGAGAGAGAGAGAGAGAGAGAGAGAGAGAGAGATTCTTCGTGAAAGCTTTACTTCAAATGCTGAAATGACTAATCCAAAGTATTTTTTTTTCCTTTCTGTTTTCTTTTTTGCATGGCCTGGCAAGTCATGCCCCAGCAGCCGCAAAGACAGGTGGAGCATGACTTGCCGGGCAATTCAGATGCCACTGATCAAAGCCTTTACCACTGCAGTATGGGGTGGGGCGAGCTGATTAAATGGCCAAATGATGACTCTCTCGTTAATTTCAAGACCACCTGCAATGTGAGACTGCATGTCTTTTTTTATTGGCATTAGAGGTTGTACTGTAAATTGCTTTATTTTTTGTATGTATAAATTTTCATGGTTTTTTTGTATTTTTGACATTTCACTTGCAGTTGCTTCTACAAAGTTCTAAGGGTTTGTAGATTTTATTTCATTGTTTTGAATTTGGACGTAATTCCTATTCAAATGATGTTAAAATGCTACAATTTTTTTTCACTGTTTTGTGCCACCAGCAAAGTAAATGAAAATAAGGGTACAACGAAATTAAAGCCATTTACAGTATTAAATAGGAGGTACTACTGTGGTGTTATTAAGAAGTTAGATATGTGTTCACCATTTGTCAAAATCATATACAGTGGTTTCTGGCGTGTCCTGAGACAATGAGAACCACCTGTCTTGAAAGACCACCTTTTTAGGATGCATTGCTGGGTACTTTTCATCTCATTTGTACCTTCTACGAAAGACCACCTGTCTTGATAGACCACAATATGGGCATCCCTAGGGTGTGGTCTTTGAAGACATGTTTCGCTGTATTTTATTTTTTCTCTCTTCCAGTTCCAGTCCATGTTTTTAAGTAACACTCCTATACATGTATTATTTTCCTTATCTTATGAGGCCCCCTCCCCCCCAAGGCCACTTCTCCCTGGAGCATAAAAGCCTTTTTTTTTTTTAAATCCTTTTTTTTTTTAAATATTCCACCCTCAAGAAAAGCCACCCCACTTAGAAGGCCACATTTTTTGTGCACTTGGGGATGGGGGTCCTGGGTGTGGGGTGGGGGTGGGGGTGGGGGAGTCCTGGGGGTGGGGGAGTCCTTGGGCAAGTTGATAGAATGCTTGCTAGTAGTACTCACTGTGAAAAAATGAAAAGCTACAGAATGCACACAGACATTTTGTCTGCTCAGTACACAGGAGCTGGTTTTCAACAGTGAACCCTTAGAACTTTGTAGAAGCAACTGCAAGCCTACCGTGCAAGAAACTGACAACCTCTAATAAAGCCTGCCAAACTTTGTGTGTGTATGTGTTGCAAAACAGATGGTCTTTTATAGAACTTAGAAGAAAAATCCTCTGAAAACTTTAAAAACAGTTTTTGTTTTGTTTTTTATTTATTTAAATTTTTTCAAAGAAAAATAATAAAGTCTTTTTATGTCAACTGTCAGTTGTTCCTCAAGATGCCGACTTTTACCTTGAAAGACCAAATGTGTGCATCTTTTTTCCCAATAAAATTACCAGAGGCAGCCATGTTGTAAATGTGTATGTGTGCAGGGTTTTTTTCTTCACCAATAATGATATGCTATTAGTTAACAACTTTCCTGTTAACACTGTGAGCACCTGACATCCAGAGAGCAGCAAGTAAACCTCTGGACTTGGTTCTTGGAGCGTCAAACTATTTGATAGTCCAGCAATAAAAACAGACCTATTTGGAAAATACAAAACCGAAACTTGATACATTTTTTTTTTGACTTGTACAAGCTTTTTTTTTGTTTGTTTTTAGTACATGTAGAAGCTGCTTCACCTAACCTCAGATCAGAACTGAAATACGCGAAACCTTTGTCAGTGTCTGACCCAAATAGTCTTGAAAGAGAAAAAGGTGGAAATCAGGACAAGACTTCGACAATGTTATCTCCTAAAGACACCCCCCCCCCAAGAGTGGACAAAGTGCAGTTTTTAACCCTTTCTGGGTCAGAATACGATTAGGTCAAAAGCTTCCTTGACTCAGGTTGGGCACATGTGCACCGACCCGAGGGGGGGGGGGGGGGGGGGTTAGCAGTTGACCTGGGACATATCATCATGGCAGTGTCTTATCTAAAATTTGAAGCAAAAATGGTTTCCATAAGCATGAAAAAAAAAATGACATGAAAGCAGAGAACAGTTTAGATGCAGGTGCTTTGGGGTGATTTTGAGCAAGGAAGGGTTAAGGTACATGATGTTTCTGTCTAAAAGAAATGAGATGTGCATATTAAGTAGTTCAGTGGGCTGTTTGTGCATTTTTAACACCTGGCCACGCCGGAGACTAATCTTGAACTAGAAATGTTAACCTTTCTCCCTTGAATTGACACTTGAGTCAACAACTTTCCTTGGCATGAGTTGGACACTAATGGCCGGTTTAAGGGGGAAAGGGTGAAGTAGTTTGACTTCAGTCACAGTTGGCACTGAAAGAGTTGACGAAAGGGCAAATTATGGGAAGCAACACTCAGGAATCCCAGAATGTACAGGAACTCACAAAAAAAAAAAGAAAAAAAAAAGAAAATTAATGTACAGTAGTGTCTGTCATTTAAGCCAGCCAATAGTGGTCATATGCAGCAAGTGGTCTTCCGTTAAAGGTAAAATTAACAAAGAATTAAACACACTCAAGTAGGGAGACCTTTCAAAGGCAGTCCACACAGCAAGTCTGTAATAATGGCAGCTAAAGTTGTGGAAATGTAAAATTGTTTTTGCTGCTAAAAAAAGTTATCCCTGCATCTCAAAGACAGCAGTCCAAAAGTTTGTAGCTCATGTACATGTGATATGTTTGCTCTTTTCTAGGTTTTAAGTGCTAGTAAAATTGATTCTAATTGGTTTGGCGTGCACATAGACCTATCTGGGTATAAAGGAATAAATATTATCTGTTTTGTTAAGGTTTTTCCAAAGGAAAATAAATTGACCAGACCTGTATGTTGTCATAAAATGCATAAGTTCTGCAGCTCACTTCAATTAATTTTCCACCACACCCCAGGTGCTTAAATAAATAATTAAGTATTATGCATATATATATATATATATATATATATATATATATATATATATATATATATATATATATATATATATATATATATATATATATATATATATATATGTATATACATGTATATATATATATACATATATATATATACATATATATACATATATATATATATGTATATATATATGTATATATATATATATATATATATATATATATATATATATATATATATATATATATATATATATATATATATATATATATATATATATATATATATATACACACACATATGTATATAAATATATACACTTATTATACACAGTTGTTGGTGCAAGTTCTGCAGATATAGATATGTCACCAGCATGCGATGTTTGATTGATATAAGTGTGCTTTAAGCTGCAATTCTAAATTTAAAGAGCAATTCATGGTGAAAGGTAGTGAATTATCAGTATCATATGCCAGTAATACATATCATTGGTGGCACTTGCCTCAACACTGAATGCCGTGCTGCTTATGATTTATTGTTTATAGATAAATTACAGAGATTTATATGCTCCTCAATCATGTGGACATACCTTACTTTATCATTGTAACCATTGACATAATTATGGTCATCAAATTGATCCTTTATCTAGTCTATAAAAGTACAGTTGTGAACAAAAGCAGGCAGCGGATGTGGATGAAGTCAGTGTTTTTGCTGCGAGTCTGAGTAGAATTTGGATGACATTATTTTGTGATAATATATTGTAGATGAGATAAAGTAAGCATGTGCTAAGAATACAAATTAAGAGGGGAAAGCAGGTAACTTAACGTTGTGTCAATACCATCATCATCAATCAGGAACCAGTATGTAGTGAGATACAAAAGCCACAGACATGTGAAAACAAAGGTATGAGGGGGATGGTGGTGGTGGTGTTGAGGGGTGGGGGTGGGGGTGGGGATGGGGGGGGGGGTGTTGTGGGGATGGGGGACCCAGGTCAAGTGAGAAATATATAACTTCCTGATCTTTTACGTCTGTTCCATTGGTGGTTGAGAACGTTGTGGACTTTTTCTTTTAAACCAAAAAGCATGCAAGGTCATCTGAGTGTGTTTATTTGATACAGGTCATCATGAATTGAGATGAATATACAGAATTGCTAATCACTAAAAGGGAGGTTTCAAGGCTGGAACACCTGCAGTTCTGCTCAGTTGAGGAAAATATTTTGGGCTGGTTGATTTGAAAGCTACTGTGGTTTAAATAACTCTTATTTTTCACTTTAAATACTCGACATGGAAGCGAGACCCCTTTGCTCCACAGTACAATTAAATTGAACATTATCGCTCAGGTTTTAACCCTTTTGTGGCCAGAATAAGACTGAGTCAGTAGCTTTCCTGGGCAAAGATAATGGGCATATTGCACCCAACTCAAGCCAAGGAAAGCTATTGACCGGAGGTGTGCCCTCATGAATGGCTTTACCCACAAGATTCGTCAAAATTGGTTTTTATGAACATGAAATTTAAATTGTGACATTAAGGCAGACAAGAGGGTACATGCGGGTATTGTGGGCAATTTGAGTAGATGGAACTTCGGCAAGTATTAAAGGCTGAATCTTCATCTTTCCCATCTGAAAAGCAGAGGTAGGTAGCTTAGGTTGCTAAACACAGGAATGTATGCTTGGTTGTAGGTTTGATCCCAGTGCCATTGAGTATTCTCATCACCACAGTTGCTGCTCAGAAGACCTTTTTTTTCCCAGTAAATTTCCCTGACAAAGCCCTAAGTTTGCCTTAAATTCCCTTTTAAAACATGGGTAATTTTTTCTCAAATGCCCCAACATTTCAGAAAAGTTTCCGTAACAAAGCAGGAAGTTTAATTGTGGGAGCATTGTCAACACAAATATTCGGTTATATTTTATACAGTTGTGGTTAAAAATTCCCCAAGATACTTTTTTGTGGAAAAGTGCCTTTATTAAGGGTGTTCTTGTAATGTTTAGGCTACATACTCATACCAAAAGTTTGGGTAAGTATCTCCAGCTTCCCGCCTGGGGTGGGGTGTTGATCTGTTTCTTTCAGTGTCAACTGCCACTGTAGTCGAACTACCCAAAACTGTTCTCAATTACAATCAGGGTACCAGATTGATGTTCGTTGTAAACTGACCTTTCATTCAAGTACCAACATGCCTGGAGTTATGTAGAATAAAATGGTCCAGGTCAACAGCTTTCCTCGGCACATTGTGCCCAAAGTGAGCTGAGGAAAGCTGTTGACTCAGTACAAAGTGTGGTAATGAAAGAGTTAAGACAGTCAAGAGTATTGATCAGGCCAAGCGGCGTGCGATCAGACTAAACTGTATGTAATACTGGTACTTGGCTATCTTGCTGATGAATATATTGAAAAGAAACTATCCCACAATAAACAATACGATTCCAGGACAGAATCTGATTTATGTAGGATGGAATATGAATCAGGTATGATAAAGTGTGACTCCAGCGGGGCAAAATTTTAATCTGATGAGAGGGGAGGGGTGAGGGATCTGATTGCAGAGTGACAAAATTTGGTTTGGGCAGGATAGAATATTATGCTCGTGGTTTGGAATCGGATTTCCATGGAATAAAATCTGATTCGAGAGGGGGCAAAATGTAGGTCCTGATGAGCTGGATACCGTTGATGGTGGAGGAGTGGCGACTGACTGACGTATGATTGGTCTGCTACTTATGGCATGTGAAGATCAGGTTAACGACTCAAGTTGCAATCTTCTTTTTCATTCTGTAGGATCCTTCGGTTTCCTAGACCAATAAACGCAGGTCAATTCTTAAAGGCAAATGGATGTCTTTCAGTGTTCATAGTGTATAAAGACATGGGTGTTTTGTCAGTTTGAAATTCAAGATGGACTGTGATCACATGTAAATACTGTCCTTTCTGTGTATACAAGTCTGGAAAGTATATAATTTTGACGTTGTTGTCAGTTATTGAGGTTTCAGTTTCACTGCTGTGACATTTTGTTTGTTTGGGAGGTTTTTAACCCTTTCCGGTCTAAGCCACTAAAGGGGCTGTTAAAAAATGTCTTCCGTTTTCTAATTAGTATAAAGAGTAAGCTCGATAGGTACTGGTGGTTAGGGTCAATGCTCATTTTTACGAAATCGGGGAAATGTTGGTCAGTATTTGGCCAACATTTAGACAGAAATTTAAAATTTAGAGAACTCTTTTTTTGGGTTGGGAGGGGGGTGGGAGGGGGAGGGGGGAGGTCATAGAAAGAGTACTGTGCATACTAATGTGAAAATGTTGATAAATTTGAACGACCTGTTAAAATGGCCAGCAGCATAAATTCTGCACTTTTCCACCAGTCATTGTTTTTCCTTGAGTTCATTGGTACTAAAAACTCTTTAACTGAACCAGGCAGAGCATGTCAAGATGGATAATGCATCTGTCAACTGACTGTGATTCTTTGTTCTCTCCCATGGCATGAAGTGTCAAGCAGCCCATGTAAAAAGGGAATGAAAAGTGTGAACTGCATTTTTTTTGACTTGTCAATTAGTCATTTCACCGGCTGTAGTGTCAGTGGTTTGCAAAAACTATAAACATTGAACTGTAATAATTTATACGGATGAAAAGACTAGGGAAAGTCCAATGACAAGTCCAAATATGTATACTAGCATACCTGTCAAGTCTCCCCCATAAGGTGGGAGTCTCCCACTTTTTCATCCCAATTTTTTTTATTTACGTGCAAAATTTTGAAAATTTGGCAGAATCTCACCCATAAAAATTTTATATTTTCTATTGTATTCTTTGTTAAAATACAAATCTCCCCCATGGATTTTTTAAATTTACAAAAATGTCCCTATTTTGAGGTGTGGAATGTTTACAGGTATGTACTAGGAAGACCACTATATATATATATATATATATATAGAGTGGTCCTCCTCTAATAAGGTTCCCCTCAAGAGAGGCCACCCTCTCTATAAAGGCCACTTCAGCATGCCACAAATGTGGTATTTCCATGACGACCCCTCTAGTTAGTGTGGCCACTTTTTGGTTGCATTTGGGGTGGGCTTGTTAGAAGGGGACCACTGTATATATAAGGGCAAACAATGTATCCATGCTGATGGTTATTTGTCTTAGACAATTAATGCAAACAAAAGGCAATCGCATGCTGCCGTAGAACCAGAAGAACCTCACTGAGCTGTTATAACCCCAGCTGGAATTGTGGGAAGACTGGATGGTGAACATTCAGTGGTACAGAGGTAAGTCTAGCCCATAGAATAAGAAATCAAAGGGTCAGCTTTCCTTTATTTCATGTGGCTTTAATTTCATGGGGAGGGGCACAGTGTGATGTAAGAGATGGGAACGTCTTCAGAGAAACTAAATATATTTTGCCACAAAGATAGAGATTCAAAACTGCAGGTGGTCTTTCATAGCAGGCGCTTTTGCAATTACAGGTAATGCACAACACAATGAAAACTTCCTGTTTACGGTACAACACAGGTGTTCATGATGGCTATTAAATCATCATGGCACAAGTTTATCGCACTGTATGGCTTATCATAGTTCAGTAAACATAAATTGGACATAAAGCATTGACCAATATGCTTCACCAAGGCTGCAGTTTTGGGTGGGTATATAGTGGTCCCCCTCTTATAAGACCACCCCAAATACATCAGAAATGTGGCCTTACAAGACAGTTGGCCTCTCTGGGTGGGGGTGGGGGGGAATAGGGGTGGTGGATGTAATAAAAATGCCATCTGGTCTTTACGGAGAAGTGGAGGAGTGGCCTCTTTTGAGGGTGCGGCCTGTCTTCACAAGGGTCTTTTAAGTGGGGATACCACTGTTTGTGTAAACATTACCCCAGCAAACCCCCTCAGTGTATTGACCCTTTAAAGCTATGATGTGGTTCCTCTGGAGTTGACCTTGCCGTTGTTACTTGTAAATCATTCCATCAGAGTCACCATTTACATTGGATTCTTTTTCAACAGGTTCATAAATAAATCAAGGTATTAGACATATCGTGTTTCGGACAGTCTCTTCTCGTGCTTCATGGTGAGCCGATCATGGAGCCTAAAGTCAATGAGTTAAGTCAAAACAACCAGAAAGCATTACCGTGAAACCTGTCTGGAAAGACCATCCTAAGGGATAGCTTCATTGTTGTCTTTTCAAGGATGGTCTCATTGGAGGTGTTAAATAAGATGAAAAGTCTTAAGGAAAAGGTGGTCTTTCAAGACAGTTGGGTCTCATGGGAGTGGCCTTACAAGACAGGGACCACTGTATTCATAATGGGTACAACCCACAAAAAAACCTTTGAAGTGCTGGGTGGTCTACGTTGCATAAATAACTATGTAAACACATAGTTTGCTGCTGTTTATTGTTTAATTGTGTTTATTTGAAGAATTTTTGTTTATTGGGGATAAGAGTGACAACAGCTCAGGATAATAGGACATGTGTGTTAAAAGATCCAAGTTTTCATACCTGTCAACGTGATAGATTAGCTGGATGGGCAGATTACAGAATGGTACATTAGAAAACAGCATGCAGAAAAGTTACAAAATCTGTCATTACTAGTTGTCAGATAGCAGTACAGCTTTGGAACTGGAAGTGAATTTAACCATGATAAATCTTTTGGTGCTACATTGTGGACTTATTCAACATGAAAGCTGCTGACCTGGACCAATATATTCCCTGTAACTACATGCATGCTGGTGCTGGAATGAAAGGTCTTTTTACTAAGAACCCGAATCTAGTGCCCTTATAATTCAGAGCAGTCCGTATTAAGTAGTTCCACTTTTAAGTCACAATTAGCTCTGAAAGAGTTAATGGATCCTGCGTGAATGACTATCCTGGAACTGGCACAATGGGCCCTCATCACCAGGACATTTTTATTTGTTTTTCTTTTGAGGAAAACCCTACATTTTGGTTCTCAACTGTAACGTGAGTTCAAAGTGTTGAGATCAATGCTGATTTGGAAGTCCATCATTAGTACTAAGGTAGAAAGCGCCTCAACTGGTGGTT
>OZ026624.1:58032398-58172608 GCA_964020975.1 Hermodice carunculata | reverse complement strand
TCAGGAATCCCAGAATGTACAGGAACTCACAAAAAAAAAAGAAAAAAAAAAGAAAATTAATGTACAGTAGTGTCTGTCATTTAAGCCAGCCAATAGTGGTCATATGCAGCAAGTGGTCTTCCGTTAAAGGTAAAATTAACAAAGAATTAAACACACTCAAGTAGGGAGACCTTTCAAAAGGCAGTCCACACAGCAAGTCTGTAATAATGGCAGCTAAAGTTGTGGAAATGTAAAATTGTTTTTGCTGCTAAAAAAAGTTATCCCTGCATCTCAAAGACAGCAGTCCAAAAGTTTGTAGCTCATGTACATGTGATATGTTTGCTCTTTTCTAGGTTTTAAGTGCTAGTAAAATTGATTCTAATTGGTTTGGCGTGCACATAGACCTATCTGGGTATAAAGGAATAAATATTATCTGTTTTGTTAAGGGTTTTCCAAAGGAAAATAAATTGACCAGACCTGTATGTTGTCATAAAATGCGTAAGTTCTGCAGCTCACTTCAATTAATTTTCCACCACACCCCAGGTGCTTAAATAAATAATTAAGTATATGCATATATATATATATATATATATATATATATATATATATATAATATATATATATATATATATATATATATATATATATATATATATATATATATACACATATATATACATATATATATATATGTATATATATATATGTATATATATATATATATATATATATATATATATATATATATATATATATACACACACATATGTATATAAATATATACACTTATTATACACAGTTGTTGGTGCAAGTTCTGCAGATATAGATATGTCACCAGCATGCGATGTTTGATTGATATAAGTGTGCTTTAAGCTGCAATTCTAAATTTAAAGAGCAATTCATGGTGAAAGGTAGTGAATTATCAGTATCATATGCCAGTAATACATATCATTGGTGGCACTTGCCTCAACACTGAATGCCGTGCTGCTTATGATTTATTGTTTATAGATAAATTACAGAGATTTATATGCTCCTCAATCATGTGGACATACCTTACTTTATCATTGTAACCATTGACATAATTATGGTCATCAAATTGATTCTTTATCTAGTCTATAAAAGTACAGTTGTGAACAAAAGCAGGCGGCGGATGTCGATGAAGTCAGTGTTTTTGCTGCGAGTCTGAGTAGAATTTGGATGACATTATTTTGTGATAATATATTGTAGATGAGATAAAGTAAGCATGTGCTAAGAATACAAATTAAGAGGGGAAAGCAGGTAACTTAACGTTGTGTCAATACCATCATCATCAATCAGGAACCAGTCTGTAGTGAGATACAAAAGCCACAGACATGTGAAAACAAAGGTATGAGGGGGATGGTGGTGGTGGTGTTGAGGGGTGGGGGTGGGGGTGGGGATGGGGGGTGTTGTGGGGATGGGGGACCCAGGTCAAGTGAGAAATATATAACTTCCTGATCTTTTACGTCTGTTCCATTGGTGGTTGAGAACGTTGTGGACTTTTTCTTTTAAACCAAAAAGCATGCAAGGTCATCTGAGTGTGTTTATTTGATACAGGTCATCATGAATTGAGATGAATATACAGAATTGCTAATCACTAAAAGGGAGGTTTCAAGGCTGGAACACCTGCAGTTCTGCTCAGTTGAGGAAAATATTTTGGGCTGGTTGATCTGAAAGCTACTGTGGTTTAAATAACTCTTATTTTTCACTTTAAATACTCGACATGGAAGCGAGACCCCTTTGCTCCACAGTACAATTAAATTGAACATTATCGCTCAGGTTTTAACCCTTTTGTGGCCAGAATAAGACTGAGTCAGTAGCTTTCCTGGGCAAAGATAATGGGCATATTGCACCCAACTCAAGCCAAGGAAAGCTATTGACCGGAGGTGTGCCCTCATGAATGGCTTTACCCACAAGATTCGGCAAAATTGGTTTTTATGAACATGAAATTTAAATTGTGACATTAAGGCAGACAAGAGGGTACATGCGGGTATTGTGGGCAATTTGAGTAGATGGAACTTCGGCAAGTATTAAAGGCTGAATCTTCATCTTTCCCATCTGAAAAGCAGAGGTAGGTAGCTTAGGTTGCTAAACACAGGAATGTATGCTTGGTTGTAGGTTTGATCCCAGTGCCATTGAGTATTCTCATCACCACAGTTGCTGCTCAGAAGACCTTTTTTTTCCCAGTAAATTTCCCTGACAAAGCCCTAAGTTTGCCTTAAATTCCCTTTTAAAACATGGGTAATTTTTTCTCAAATGCCCCAACATTTCAGAAAAGTTTCCGTAACAAAGCAGGAAGTTTAATTGTGGGAGCATTGTCAACACAAATATTCGGTTATATTTTATACAGTTGTGGTTAAAAATTCCCCAAGATACTTTTTTGTGGAAAAGTGCCTTAATTAAGGGTGTGCTTGTAATGTTTAGGCTACATACTCATACCAAAAGTTTGGGTAAGTATCTCCAGCTTCCCGCCTGGGGTGGGGTGTTGATCTGTTTCTTTCAGTGTCAACTGCCACTGTAGTCGAACTACCCAAAACTGATCTCAATTACAATCAGGGTACCAGATTGATGTTCGTTGTAAACTGACCTTTCATTCAAGTACCAGCATGCCTGGAGTTACGTAGAATAAAATGGTCCAGGTCAACAGCTTTCCTCGGCACATTGTGCCCAAAGTGAGCTGAGGAAAGCTGTTGACTCAGTACAAAGTGTGGTAATGAAAGAGTTAAGACAGTCAAGTGTATTGATCAGGCCAAGCGGCGTGCGATCAGACTAAACTGTATGTAATACTGGTACTTGGCTATCTTGCTGATGAATATATTGAAAAGAAACTCTCCCACAATAAACAATACGATTCCAGGACAGAATCTGATTTATGTAGGATGGAATATGAATCAGGTATGATAAAGTGTGACTCCAGCAGGGCAAAATTTTAATCTGATGAGAGGGGAGGGGTGAGGGATCTGATTACAGAGTGACAAAATTTGGTTTGGGCAGGATAGAATATTATGCTCGTGGTTTGGAATCGGATTTCCATGGAATAAAATCTGATTCGAGAGGGGGCAAAATGTAGGTCCTGATGAGCTGGATACCGTTGATGGTGGAGGAGTGGCGACTGACTGACGTATGATTGGTCTGCTACTTATGGCATGTGAAGATCAGGTTAACGACTCAAGTTGCAATCTTCTTTTTCATTCTGTAGGATCCTTCGATTTCCTAGACCAATAAACGCAGGTCAATTCTTAAAGGCAAATGGATGTCTTTCAGTGTTCATAGTGTATAAAGACATGGGTGTTTTGTCAGTTTGAAATTCAAGATGGACTGTGATCACATGTAAATACTGTCCTTTCTGTGTATACAAGTCTGGAAAGTATATAATTTTGACGTTGTTGTCAGTTATTGAGGTTTCAGTTTCACTGCTGTGACATTTTGTTTGTTTGGGAGGTTTTTAACCCTTTCCGGTCTAAGCCACTAAAGGGGCTGTTCAAAAATGTCTTCCGTTTTCTAATTAGTATAAAGAGTAAGCTCAATAGGTACTGGTGGTTAGGGTCAATGCTCATTTTTACGAAATCGGGGAAATGTTGGTCAGTATTTGGCCAACATTTAGACAGAAATTTAAAATTTAGAGAACTCTTTTTTTTTTTTGGGAGGGGGATGGGAGGGGGAGGGGGGAGGTCATAGAAAGAGTACTGTGCATACTAATGTGAAAATGTTGATATTTGAACGACCTGTTAAAATGGCCAGCAGCATAAATTCTGCACTTTTCCACCAGTCATTGTTTTTCCTTGAGTTCATTGGTACTAAAAACTCTTTAACTGAACCAGGCAGAGCATGTCAAGATGGATAATGCATCTGTCAACTGACTGTGATTCTTTGTTCTCTCCCATGGCATGAGTGTCAAGCAGCCCACGTAAAAAGGGAATGAAAAGTGTGAACTGCATTTTTTTTGACTTGTCAATTAGTCATTTCACCGGCTGTAGTGTCAGTGGTTTGCAAAAACTATAAACATTGAACTGTAATAATTTATACGGATGAAAAGACTAGGGAAAGTCCAATGACAAGTCCAAATATGTATACTAGCATACCTGTCAAGTCTCCCCCATAAGGTGGGAGTCTCCCACTTTTTCATCCCAATTTTTTTTATTTACATGCAAAATTTTGAAAATTTGGCAGAATCTCACCCATAAAAATTTTATATTTTCTATTGTATTCTTTGTTAAATACAAATATCCCCCATGGATTTTTTAAATTTACAAAAATCTCCCTATTTTGAGGTGTGGAATGTTTACAGGTATGTACTAGGAAGACCACTATATATATATATATATACACACACACACGTATCTATATATAAATATATATACACATATCTATATATATATATATATATATATATATATATATATATATATAGTGGTCCTCCTCTAAGAAGGTTCCCCTCAAGAGAGGCCACCCTCTCTATAAAGGCCACTTCAGCATGCCACAAATGTGGTATTTCCATGGCCACCCCTCTAGTTAGTGTGGCCACTTTTTGGTTGCATTTGGGGTGGGCTTGTTAGAAGGGGACCACTGTATATATAAGGGCAAACAATGTATCCATGCTGATGGTTGTTTGTCTTAGACAATTAATGCAAACAAAAGGCAATCGCATGCTGCCGTAGAACCAGAAGAACCTCACTGAGCTGTTATAACCCCAGCTGGAATTGTGGGAAGACTGGATGGTGAACATTCAGTGGTACAGAGGTAAGTCTTACCCATAGAATAAGAAATCAAAGGGTCAGCTTTCCTTTATTAAATGTGGCTTTAATTTCATGGGGAGGGGCACAGTGTGATGTAAGAGATGGGAACGTCTTCAGAGAAACTAAATATATTTTGCCACAAAGATAGAGATTCAAAACTGCAGGTGGTCTTTCATAGCAGGCGCTTTTGCAATTACAGGTAATGCACAACACAATGAAAACTTCCTGTTTACGGTACAACACAGGTGTTCATGATGGCTATTAAATCATCATGGCACAAGTTTATCACACTGTATGGCTTATCATAGTTCAGTAAACATAAATTGGACATAAAGCATTGACCAATATGCTCCACCAAGGCTGCAGTTTTGGGTGGGTATATAGTAGTCCCCCTCTTATAAGACCACCCCAAATACACTAGAAATGTGGCCTTACAAGACAGTTGGCCTCTCTGGGTGGGGGTGGGGGGAATAGGGGTGGTGGATGTAATAAAAATGCCATCTGGTCTTTACGGAGAAGTGGAGGAGTGGCCTCTCTTGAGGGTGCGGCCTGTCTTCACTAGGGCCTTTTAAGTGGGGATACCACTGTTCGTGTAAACATTACCCCAGCAAACCCCCCTCAGTGTATTGACCCTTTAAAGCTATGATGTGGTTCCTCTGGAGTTGACCTTGCCGTTGTTACTTGTAAATCATTCCATCAGAGTCACCATTTACATTGGATTCTTTTTCAACAGGTTCATAAATAAATCAAGGTATTAGACATATCGTGTTTCGGACAGTCTCTTCTCGTGCTTCATGGTGAGCCGATCATGGAGCCTAAAGTCAATGAGTTAAGTCAAAACAACCAGAAAGCATTACCGTGAAACCTGTCTGGAAAGACCATCCTAAGGGATAGCTTCATTGTTGTCTTTTCAAGGATGGTCTCATTGGAGGTGTTAAATAAGATGAAAAGTCTTAAGGAAAAGGTGGTCTTTCAAGACAGTTGGGTCTCATGGGAGTGGCCTTACAAGACAGGGACCACTGTATTCATAATGGGTACAACCCACAAAAAAACCTTTGAAGTGCTGGGTGGTCTACGTTGCATAAATAACTATGTAAACACATAGTTTGCTGCTGTTTATTGTTTAATTGTGTTTATTTGAAGAATTTTTGTTTATTGGGGATAAGAGTGACAACAGCTCAGGATAATAGGACATGTGTGTTAAAAGATCCAAGTTTTCATACCTGTCAACGTGATAGATTAGCTGGATGGGCAGATTACAGAATGGTACATTAGAAAACAGCATGCAGAAAAGTTACAAAATCTGTCATTACTAGTTGTCAGATAGCAGTACAGCTTTGGAACTGGAAGTGAATTTAACCATGATAAATCTTTTGGTGCTACATTGTGGACTTATTCAACATGAAAGCTGCTGACCTGGACCAATATATTCCCTCTAACTACATGCATGCTGGTGCTCGAATGAAAGGTCTTTTTACTAAGAACCCGAATCTAGTGCCCTTATAATTCAGAGCAGTCCGTATTAAGTAGTTCCACTTTTAAGTCACAATTAGCACTGAAAGAGTTAATGGATCCTGCGTGAATGACTATCCTGGAACTGGCACAATGTGCCCTCATCACCAGGACATTTTTATTTGTTTTTCTTTTGAGGAAAACCCTACATTTTGGTTCTCAACTGTAACATGAGTTCAAAGTGTTGAGATCAATGCTGATTTGGAAGTCCATCATTAGTACTAAGGTAGAAAACGCCTCAACTGGTGGTTGTGTATCACCTAGGTGTCAAGTGATGCTGCCACTTCCAGAAGAACAGCTGCAGCATGACATCCTAGGCATATTTGAAAACCACTGGCTGTATACAAGGTGTGGTGGTGTGTTGGTACTAAACTCATTCCCACTCACATCCCCCCAAAGTGCCCAGATGTAAATTATGGCTGTGTGCCAACACATTTCTTTCTTTCTTTCTTTCTTTCTTTCTTTCTTTCTTTCTTTCTTTCTTTCTTTCTTTCTTTCTTTCTTTCTTTCTTTCTTTCTTTCTTTCTTTCTTTCTTTCTTTCTCTCTCTCTCTCTCTCTCTCTCTCTCTCTCTCTCTCTCTCTTTCTTTCTTTCTTTCTTTCTTTCTTTCTTTCCTTCTCTTCTTTTTCTTCTTCTTTACTGGCAGTTTTGTCTGACAGTTTTCTCAGACACTGGTTTCACACAGAAACTCCAAACCTGATGTGATTATAGATCCATGCATGAAGTCTTGTCATTTTTCAAAGACAGTTGAGTGCATTAAAAGTTAAACAAATTAGGGGCATTTTAAATTTTACATCTTTGATACCTGCTTCAAAACTGCTGTGGCTGGAGATGTGATTCAAAGTGTTACTCCTTATGTGCATCTTACAAACACAATATGAAGGCTGCTGCATTTTAATTTATGCTAGTAAGGGGCATTTCAAATTTGAAATCTTGAATATCTTCAAGACTTTGATAGATAGAGAGGTTATTCCCAGTTTTATACTTGTTATTGACCATTGTGCATCTAGAGAATATAAAGGGAAAGTTGCTACATTTTGATTTAAGGTGATTTGGAGCAATTCAAAATGTAAATCTAGAATATTTTCAAGACTTTGATAGAGATGCGTTTCCAAGTTTTACACAGTTTCAACTATGTGTATTGCACATTTGATCAATACAGAACAAAAGTTGTTGCATTTTAAGTAATGCTAAATAGGAGCAATTCAAATTTTAAATCTTGAATATCTTCAAAACTGGGGGGGGGGGGGGGGGGGGCAAAGGGGTGCAACTGCAGCAGTTACAACCAGATCAATATGTTTGTATAGTTTCTTTGTGTTGTCATGGAGATGGTTTGGCAAAGCAGTCTGGGATGGGTCACTGAGTGCAAGTACATACTGCTTTAGCCTGGCAGGCAAGGCACCCAGCCGGTGTCTGCAGATTGGTTCCTTAAGCTTTCCTGATTTTAGTGACAGTGAAGCTGTTGTGATACTGATATATTTGCAAGAGTTTTCGTATCTATTAAATGTAATATGATCAATAAAACTTGTCTGTTGAATTTTTGACACCTTCGTCTCCACTTGAAGTGCATGGTTGTTGAAATTGCCTGTTGATATCCTGTTTGATTTCTTCTACCAAAACTATTTTCGTGGGACAGGAATTCCATTTACCATTATGTCCAGAAAACAGAAAATTTTCCACTGCAACCCCCAATGCCATTGAATCTTGTGCTCAGTTTGCCTCTTGTCTCTTGCATCAAAATTGCATTTGTAATACAGATACCAAGGGTAATATTTGGACCATTTCAAAGTACTCATATTGTGAAGGTGCACAGACAGACTTGCTGTCAAGCAAATCATCTTTTCTAGTTATCCTCTGCCTTAATATTTTACAGAAATTCCTTGTTACTACAAGACATTTTTGCTGAGATTTGTATGTAAGACCATTCATGGTGGCACGCCCAAGGTCAATAGCTTTCCTTGGTGCCCAATGCACCCAACCCATGCCAAGGAAAGCTGTTGACTCGGTCGTACTCTGACCAGGAAGGGGTTAGATGAAAGGTCTCTTTAAGAATTTGGGCGTGCAAACCTCGTTTTACTTTGGGTAAATACAAAACGAAATTGAGGACAGATGTGCAAGCAGCCATGGGAGGGTTCAACCTGTATGTGGGTCAACAACTTCCTACATCTTTATGGTGTGTCAGGAGAGCAGATAACTAATGATGGACTCTGGACTTTGAGCAGTATAAAGGTTAACATTTCTGGTGACAGTGGTCCCTAAGCCTTGTCTTACAGAAGCAGGAAGGCAGTATTTTGTAGCATTTTTGAAAAGAAATTGCCAGCCTAAATTTGCATTAATCTGTCATTCAGTACAGCATACACTTTCTATTTTAGCCGCTGCTGCTGTAAGACTTCGTATAACATGATGTCTGGGACTGTATAACATGATTTCTAGGACTGTATAACATGGTTTCTAGGACTCTGAATAACAAGGTTTCTAGGACTGTTAACGTGGTTTCTAGGACTCTGTTAACATGGTTTCTAGGACTGTTAACATGTTTTCTAGGACTCTGTTAACATGGTTTCTAGGACTGTATAACATGGTTTCTAGGACTGTATAACATGATTTCTAGGACTATAACATGGTTTCTAAGACTGTATAACATGGTTTCTAGGACTGTATAACATGGTTTCTAGAACTGTATAACAGGATTTCAATTCAAGTTAAGTTTAAAACAAAAACAAAAAATGTGCTTAACAGCAAATCTGTCCACATATCTTGAAAGGCTGTATAAAGTATAATGCTACACTTTTGTTTGTTTGTCATTGGATGTGCCTATAGTAAATAGAAACTGAGATGGAGTGGCATCTCTTTGTGTAATAGTTTTGAAGATCCTTGAACATTCAAGTTTTGTGAATTTTACCTAATAAGCACAAATTAAAATGCTAGGACTTTTATTTGTTGTTTTCTTCATGTACCCATGGTACAAACCTATGAATTGGAGTTGGAATTGCAACTCTATCTGTACATGTTTTGAAAATGTTTAAATTAAAATATTTCAGGCTTCCCTCATTGGCATAAATTTACATTCTATAACTTTTTGTTTGTGGTTGAACTGATGTGTCCACAGCACAAATCTAAGAGCTGAGATTGGAATGGTGCTTCTATGTATGATAGCTTTGAAGAACTTTAAAAACTTTGAAGTGTTCATAATTACCATAATTTAAACTCTAAAACTGTGGTAATGTGTCCAATAGGTGCACAGCCCCTAATTTGCATAATTTCCAACCTGTTGAAAGTTTGGAACAAATAAGGAAACTTCACCATAGATGCTATGCCCATGCCAAATTTGAAGGTACAGTGGTCCCCCTCTTATAAGGCCACCCCAAATGCACCAGAGATGTGGCCTTATAAGAGGGGTGGCCTCTCTTGAGGGGGAGTATATTATGGAAACCCCATACTTACTGCATGGAGAAGTGGCCTTTCTAGAGGGGGTGGCCTCTCTTCAGGGGGCCTTTTAAGAGGGGGACAACTGTATTGGCCTGCACTACGTGTGGGTTTCGGCCACCATCAAAATTGTGGGGAAAGAAAGAAAAGAAAAGAAAAGAAAAGAAAGAAAGAAAGAAAGAAATGAGAGGAAGAGAAAAGAATGACAAAGAATAAACAAACAATATGTTCGTCTTGAATTAATAAAAACAATGACAAAAAGGTTCCCCACTGTATGTAGCCCTGTGATGTCCCCCACAAAGATATTTCCTACCCTCTTGTTTCTCAAAATCACACTTTGAGCATTTTTCACAGGACCCGTTCACTGACAACATAAAATTTAAGGATGGTGTGATGTGACAACCTATTTCATGCTTTCCAGCACTTTGGACAAGTGAAAGACCTTATTTATCAATTAAGGAAGGGCAAAATGAGGTAGGTCAGGCACTTCTAAGATGGGGGGGGGGGGGGTCAATGAGGTCTATGTGGGCTAGGCCAAGGCCTATACGTATGTGTGTTCTCCGGTGTGACTTGCAGCCAAATAACTTGAGACTACTACAAGTAGTTCTAAAACATTCCTGTCAGTGGCACATCAAGTTCTCTGACTGAAATGCTTACCATATTAGTTCTACTGGGCAACCAGGGAACACAGAAAGTCTTCAGAACGTGACACTCAAGTTTAAACATACATGTATAGGGTGAATATTATAAAACTATTTTTGCTGGGCTAGCGCTGGGAGTCATTCAGGTGTAACCAATTTTGGCTCAAGTGGCCTGTGTATTTTAGCCAAACTTGAATTCTTTCAGCTTAACTGATTCTGATTTTTATTTTTCAATCAGTAGACTTGGTATTTCATGCACAATGAAGATCAAAGATTTGATGGAAACTGAAGAAATGTAAAATTTCATTGTTTGCATAGTCAGTTCAATTTTCTGAGCATCCCAGGTTTCCAAATAGGGGTAATATGGTATCAGGAAAGACACAAATACTTGGCATTACGTTATAATCAGCTAGACAGGTGCTCTCACCTTATTATAATTGTTTATAAAGGACTTATCTTCCAGATTTTATGTATTTGGTGCACACAGTTGTAACCAGTTTTTTTTTTTTAAACAAAAAATGATGAAAAAATAAAATACAATGTGGATGAGTGTGAAAGCAAAGTGCACATGAAGGTGAAGGAAAAATAGCTTTATGTGCTAGGATGGGAAAAGTATCATTATGTACTGTAGTTTCTGAAAATTGATTTATTTTCACTTTATATTTATCTTTGCTTATGTCACTGAAAGTACCAAACTGAAAATTTAACCAAAAAAAAAAAAAAAATGCAAAATAAATAAAAAATAAAAATAAATAAAAAGACTAAAACAACAAAACAGTACTTTAACACAGGTTTCATGTGCACTATGTTCAAAATAATGAAATTAAGTCCAGATCAATGAAACTAATAGAAAATGCATTTGAATTGCCTCAACTGCTTAAACCATGATAATGTATACTGGGGAAAATAAGTAGATTTACAGTATTTTCTCCTGATGCCAGTATTTCGGCAACTATTGATTAGGTCTTATTTTTGTGGTCTCATGTCTCCCATGCTAGGACCCCGTTAAAATACGTATTAGGCCTATGCTTTCAGAGTGCAACCAGGAAACCATTTAACATGTACATTCTTTGCAGGTGGCTGATTTAATTATTTCACAAGTTGCCCTTTATAAGGACACGTCTTCAGATAATCAACATTGACTGGCAATGATAAAAACAACGTGGGAGTAGAATCAGAAAGAGCCAGAGAGAGTTGTATAACAGAGACATACGTGTCTGCGCTGTATAATTAACAGTGTCTTACTGTAGGAGGGAATGCACCAGGGTTGCAGACGAAACCTGTGACCATATGTGTATAAATCTGTTAAACAAAGAAGCACACATGCATCATTCCATTTTCCAACCACTTGCAACTGGTGATGGGGACTGTTGTTACCACCATGGAATAGATAAGGTCATGATCAACTGGTTCATGTGGGTTCTCAGTAGAGGGCTTTGTAGGCAGTGGGCCAGGTGTCTGTATTCCTATTAGTTTCCATTGTAATTTGCACCTGTATAACTTGAAAACCGCACTACCTAGAAACACCAAATTTCTTGTGATAAATGGTTGTGTATAGTGAAAAGTACCCCTGTAGATAAATTTTGCTGCAAAACTATTCATTGTATTGATTGTTACTTAATATAGAATCTGATGGGAATACTCATCTCTAACCCACAAGAGTTTTGTGTTTTGGGGTGTGTATTCAGTGAAATACACATAGATTTGCTAAATATATGACTTTTGTATTTTATTTTCATTCAATTAATGCTTCAGGAGGAGGAGCAGCCAACTACATAACTAGTGACACATGAATACTGTATGTATGTATGTATGTATGTATGTATGTATGTATGTATGTATGTATATATATATATATATATATATATATATATATATATATATATATATATAGTGGTCCCCCTCTTATAAGGCCCCTGTCACCAGAGGCCACCCCTCTTGAAAGCTAGGCCACTTTTGGGCTCCATTTGGGGTGGCCTTCTAAGAGGGGACCACTGTATATATATATATATATATATATATATATATATATATATATATATATATATACACACATACATACATACATACATACATACATATAGATATATATATATATATACATAGGTCGGCTCCATACCTAGTGACACATGAATACCGCTTGATGTATATACATATACATGTATATATATGTTTGTCTCCATGGTGAAATTTTATTCCCCATCAGTGAATATAAAAATAATAGGGCTGCATACTGCATGTAGTCGTATATAAGATGCTGCACACTTCCTAAATGAAAATATTTGATGCAAAGGCAAATGTGCTTTTTTGTGGGTGGATTTATAAGAATAAAGGTTCTAGAAAGTAAAATTATACATTAAAAACCGGTATATCCACTGGAAAGAACCAGTTTGTTACTCATTCTTACTGTCATCTTCAACTTCCTGTCATTTGTTAATTTTTATGACCTGTTTTAATTAAAAAAAAAAAATTCTGGGGCACAAGGTGATAGGTTATAAACTTTTTCTCCTTGTGATGATGTTCGCTGGCGTAGTTATCTAGGTCACATGGTGGTTCCCTCAGATATTATTCACTGATGTGGTGGTTATGCAGAGAATCCTGTTCTAATAAATTCTTCCAAAGTTGTCATTTTAAATATTTCCCCACCTGCATGTAGTGTGGTGTCTTGCTTGAGAGATCACTCCTATGAAAGACATACCACCAGTTTTCAAAGACCACCATTTCAGTATTTTTCATATTGACGCCCCTTTTGAGAGACCACCTGTCTTTAAAGATCACAATTTGGCAAGGGGGGGGGGGGGGGAGAGGCTAGCCTGTGAAGACAAGGTTTACTGTGTATCAAAGCCCTGTGATATTTGAGACATCTTCAAAAACACTATTTTCTGGCATTTTGAACACCGGGGGTTAACAAGTAAATGACACCACTTGGGAAACAAATGGCAAATGGGTGGAAATGATGATTACCTATCATAACAAGGTAGATTTCATTTTGAAGATTTATTCATGTGACAGGGTTGAATTTTAGTTTGAAGATTAACCCCATGTGATGGGGTTAAAGCTTAGTTTAAAGATCAACCACTGTAACAGAGATAAATTTCAGTACAAAGATCAACCTTTTGATGACGGAAATTTCACTTTGAAGGTAACTCCATGTTAATGAGGGTAATTTCAGTTTACAAGCAAGACTATTTTTTTGTGTTTATTTATACTTCTATTGCTCTTCTTAGAGATGTGCGATGGTCCCTGTCTTAAAAGACCAACTCAAGGGATCACCAAATTGTAGTCTTTTATAACAGGTACAGGTCCTTTATAGGGATAGGGGCATAAATAAGGCTAGCCTTAATTAATTGTTAAATTGCAGTGACATTCAAATTTTAGTTTTTGGGGTAGGTAGGTAGGTAGGTAGGGATTTTTTTTTAGCTCAAAAAGCCCTAAAGTCCTTAAGATAAAAAAAAAGTGTAATGTGGAATAAAGAAGAATTAATTTCTCAGATTTAAAAACAAGTGATTTGGGTTGACGTTAAGTTCATTGGGTTAGTAATGCCACTGCAAGTCAGCAATTATTACTGAAAAAAATACAGGAAAGTATTCTTTCAGTGGTGGTCTTTGAAACAGATGGTCTCGCAGTGGAGTGATCACAAAAGAGACAGACCACTGTGCAAATATCGTCACACGAAAACATGGGCTGCATGTGAGTCCACTTTGTTATCTCTTGTGGCAGAACTATTTTATTGGAGAACGCGCCAAATGTTGGATTTCAAATTAAGGATGTGTAAATGGTCCGACTCTTTCACAGCCAGTTTTGACCCAGGTTTAGACACTCTGAGTCCACATAACTGTACCGGATGCGTATTCGTTTGACGACCTTTTGTTCAAGACGACTGGGATGCCTTCAATTACAGAGATCATGATAGACCATAAGAAGAGGCCAGTTCAACAGCAAATCAGGCTGAAGAGAGCTGTTGACCTGCTCGAAACTTGCCACTGAAAGAGTTAATTTGGGGGGGGGGGGGGGGCAAGATGCCAAGTGTTATAGTTTTGGGTAGCATCATTTTGTCAGCACATTTGAAGTGGAATCGAGGGAAGAGTCTGGTTAATTCCATATTTGAGCTGTGATACATGGAAAATAAATACATAAATGTACAAAAACAGGAATTGCTAGACTGACTTTAAAAAAGGGGAGAAAAAAAACCTCCATGGTTAAGTGGAAACCACAAAAAACAAAAACAAAAAACAAATTAAAAACAAAAACAAACGGACAAAAAAAAAAAAGAAAAAAAGAAAAGAAAATACCACTCTCATGACCTTGTGAAGAAATTCTAAATGTATATAGAAAATAAAACACAGCTGGGTGCAGCTTTTTACAGTTTTGCGATTAGATTGTGGTCAGATGTAGCAGTTTGTACTTTTTCATGATATTGTGTCATAAAAAAATTCGAAATTTTAGTCTGTTCTCATAATTTTCATACAGATCTGTGAACAAATTTACCAAAAAAAACAAAAACAAAAACAGAAAAAAAGCAAAACCCCACCTAAACATGTTGTAATTTCAGTGAAGTAAAATGTGTGCAAAACTAAGAGTGAAAAACCTACAAAGGTGAATGTTATACATTAGGTCCCCCCCCCCCCCAGGAGGGTGTATTCAATTTTGACAACAATAGAGACCTATTTATGGCTTTTTATGATGACAGTGGACAAAGACAAAAACTTATTGACCAATGTTATTACCATAGGAGGCTGCCCTTATTCAGCCCACCTTGAATTTAGACTTGAGTCAACAGCTTTCCTTGTCTTGGGTTGGTTGTAAGCACCCAAACCATGCTTAAGAAGCCTGTTGACCTGGTGCATGCTACTTTTGAGATGTCTCATCTTGTTGTATAGGATTTTCATTTCCATTGTAATGGATCAAAAACATTGAAGCGGATGAAATTTGATCATAAACCTGTTTTGACGGGCATGTTAGGAATGGCTTTCACAAATAACAGAATGTAACTTTGGAATCAATTATAAAGTATGGTAAACTATACATTTTCAGAAAACTAACAAACCGAGGATGCTGTTCATTTCAGTTTCACTTTGTCAGTTGGTTTGCAATGTTTGTTAAGCAGTTACACAAGTGATAATCATAACTAGCACAAATATTGCTTCAACTTACTCAAGTCTGGTCATATTGGCCTCAAATCTGCAGCAAACTGAAGTTTATGTATTTAATCCAAAAAAAAAGTGTCTCAGATTTTCCAATTTTTGTTTTGTTGTGTCACCAGAGTTGATCAAAGGTGGCTTGCCTTTGATGCGTCATCTTTCCAACTTCAAACAGCTGTATATAAGGAACAACAACAAAAGTTCAAAATTTGGGACATGTTTTCTACATTTATAGGGTATTCTACAGTTTACCACCAATTTGATGATAAAATCTATTGAAATGTAGTGGAAGCCAAATTTGTATCAAAGAAGGATGGTTGCTTTTATACACTTTGATAACTGCTGTGTAAACATTGTAGCTAGTAAATGCTACTACAGTGCTACATAATTAATCTTTATGTTTGTTTGCTTTCCAAAAATGTTTATTTTATGGACTTTTTGAGTGTTTTTAGAGAGTTATCAAAAGAAAAGTGTCGCTCATCACTAAAGCCAATGCTAACTTGCCATTTATCCTTAAGGGACAAGGGGTTAATTCCAGCTACAGTGTACCAAGGGTCTGGTGTGCCCCAAATAATTGTACTGTACATGTTTCTGTCCAAGATACATTAAAAAAGAATTTCAGCATAGCCTTCTAGTCTGATAAAAGAATTATAATTTTGAGCCAATTGGTCAAAATTTCAAGTTCTACACATGAAATATGGACAAAAATGTTTGTACTAATTGTGTACTCCCGTTTATAAAAAAAATCAGTAAATCAATCAATCAATCAATCAGTCAGTCAGTCAGTCAGTCAGTCAGTCAGTCAGTCAGTCCAGTCAGTCCAGTCAGCCAGTCAGTCAGTCAGTCAGTCAGTCAGTCAGTCAGTCAGTCAGTCAGTCAGTCAGTCTGTCCGTCCGTCCGTCCGTCCGTCCGTCCGTCCGTCCGATAAATCTTCTGGACCACATTGCTGAATGTGTCAAAGCTCTTGTTAAAGATGATCTACTGAGACACATTGTCATGTCCCTATGAAAGCCATGTCAGATTCGCAATCCCCTTCTCACAGATATTTACATTTCGCTGACCTAATTGGGGCTGCACTGGCCAAATAAAGATGGCTTTGGGCTGCCGAGATGAGGCTTCATAGCTTATGAAATATATTACTTGAGTGCGACACATTATGAAGCATGGCTTTGCCAAATATGATAGGAATGATGCAATGAAAGTCAAAACTTTGCAAATCTTCTCCATGAAAGATAATCAGGATAGTACAATGTCAGCATTTTGGATTTGAAATATCCATGCAGATATCTTGATATACATTACTGTTGTACTCTCTTTATCTTTATCATGTCGTGAATATTTATAAGCTAGGTAACAGTTTATCACACTGTAGATCCCTACTTCTGGCTGTAAAAACATAGGTCAGAAGTCATATATATATATATATGTATGTATGTATGTATACATACATATACATATACATATTATATATATATATATATATATATATACTCATGGGCAGTTGAAAAAAGTCCATAAAGCATATTTGCCTTAAATTCAATGCGCTACCTAGGGTGGTTCAGAAATGTACAAATTAGCAAATGTACCCAGACATTATGGGAAGCTATAAATGCCCAGAATCTATGGTAAGCTATACTTGGTATATACTGCCCATGGTCCGGTTTGAGGATTATAATTAGCCCACAGACAATAGGCATGACCCAAAAACCAGTTGTAGGACCTACTCCATTGTATATTTTTCTGGACAGTGTATAATTACCCATAAACCACCCAAGACGGTTATATGTGTGTGTGTGTGTGTGTGTGTGTGTGTGTGTGTGTGTGTGTGTGTGTATATATATATATATATATATATATATATATATATATATATATATATATATATATATATATATATATATATATATATATATATATATATATATATATAAAATGAGACCTGTCTTGAAAGACTACCCCAGGAACAGGGTGGGTGGGGCCTTGGCCCTTAGGGAAGCTGTTGTCTGTCATTAGTTAGAGAGCCCTTATGCAGGTCTTCCTGGACACTCGATCTGAAATCTGAAGATCCTGAAGTGTGTACTTTAACAGAGAAGAAGGAAATCAGAAAAGCGATGCTCTGTGTCTGCTGATCTTAATCAGGAAAGAATATTTTGTACTTTTCAATATCTTTCAATATCAAATTGTGTCCAATAGCTTGGGGCAAGGAAATCGCGTACTGTTACATTACAGAGAGAGAGAGAGAGAAAAAAAAGCTGGATTAATTCACGTCAAACACATGTATACTTTTATGTTGACAATGCGGCAGACAGTAACAAATTACCATAGTCTCACTTTCGATGGATGTATTTCTTGGCTCCTATGCAAATTGTGTGCAAACCTCAGACACGTACTGTTTGTATGCTGATATTCACCGTCAGTCTTACTGACGTGTCAACCATATGGCAATGTGGACATTCTCGTTTAAATCCCTGAAATGACGAAATCCAAATGAGACACTTTGCAAATGTAACACACGAGAAGCAAAACATACAGAGAAAATTTGTCCCAATCGTTATGAAGACTTGAAGTGTTCCTATTTAGATGATTCAATCTGATCAAATCGTCTCGTATTGCTTCATGCAGCTGCACTTTGTAACATCGTGTGCACTACAGTTAGGGATGAGCATTGTTTTTGGTGTGTCAGATGCAAACTGCATGAAAACACAATAAAACAGTGTCCTCTCCTTGTTTCGTCTTTCAGCAGCATGCATCTTGAAGCAGTCACACCAGTAATGATTTGTACGTTTTCTATTAGCCCACTCTAGAGCGTTCATGTGGAACAGCTCCGGATGCTCATGATAGGAGCCACAGCAAGAAACAAGTGAATGAAGGTACCTGAGGCTGTGTTCTTTTATCAATCACGGTAATTAGGTGAATTATCTACTCAAACAAAAGAGAAGCCCTGACTGTGCTGTTTTGGTGGATAGCGGTGGATGTGCTGTGTGTACACTTGAAAAGTCTAATTAATGGGACAAATTGGTCAATGTCTTGAAGCATATTAATTCGTTTCTTCAGGAAAAAAAATGAACCATATAATCTCTTTATTAAAAAGATGAAATAAGAGGATGGGAACAGTCCTGTGCTCAGCTGACCTCACATGCACTAACTGGTAATTTCTGGTAGACCTGTGTTCTCACTGACTCTGTGTTTGACTTTTGGACATTACTCGACCGCAGTGGCAGTCAGCCAGAGATTTCTGAGTGTGTTTTGTGTGTCTTGCCATCTGCAGGTTACATAGCTGTAGTGGTTAGATGGAGGGTTAAGTAAAATTCAGTCATGTTATTGTGTGACCTTGGAATAAGGTCAAGGTCACTTGTGTGCAATTGTAATTCAGTCATTATAGAAGACAGCCAACAAGGACTTAACAGGGTCAGTCTCGAATAGTTCTTGAGTGATAATGCATAAAAGAAATTCTGTAAAAAAAGTCGTCCCTTGACCTTTAGAGAAAGGTCAAGGTCACCCAAATGCAATCAAAGCCTAGTCATTACAGACCATTGTCTTCATGTGCAGAATGAGAATCCCACCTCAATTTAATCTTAAGTTAGCACTTAATTTCACAAAAATGGCTGTGTGACCTTGAAAATTAGATTAGAGTCACTCGTGTAGTTTCATTGATACCATTATAGAAGGCCATGCTTATGGGCAAATCAAAAGACCCAGTTCAATATTTAGAGGTATCACACAATTGACTCAAATATCAAAGATCCTTCCTGGCTTGAAGAGTTCTCAGGTAACAAGTATCCCTGTAGTACTACAAATGTTTTAAACTGATACTGTGACCTTTTAAGATATGGTCATGGTTCCCCCTCTGCACTGTCAGCCTTCCCTTATTATGGGGGACCATGTTCTTTTGAAATATGAAAGTTCTTGCTTAAATAGTTCACAACGTATTGGCCCAGCGACCTCATGAATTGGGTCAAGGTCACCCATGTGGATTCCAAACCTAGCCCTGTTGAGGGACCATCAACATGTGCAACATTGACTTCGAAGACCAAGTTGTTCTTCAGTTGCCACCTAGAATCGGAAGTCATTTAAGTTGCCCTATGACCCTGGGAAGTATACTGAACCCCAATGAAAAGTATCCACATGCCAATTTTGAAGTATTTTATTGTTTATACTTGAAACATTTCATACCTAGACGTGCTTAGAACTTAACAAAGCATTCACTTTTCTGGCGTAAAAATAATGTCACGCTCTACCGACATTAACATCACTTACAGGCAAAAAATGTCATTAACTGCCCTAATTGAAAGTCACACAAATTTTTCTGTTCAATATGGGATGTGGCCACCTCGAGCATCAACACATGCTATACATCTGCGGCGCATACTGCTGACCAGGGTTTGAATTCTGTGTTGGGGAACATTATTCCATTCTTCCTGCAGAGCTTGGATCAGCTGGTTTCGGGTAGTAGGCCTAGGTGTCCTCCGTTGAATACCTTGGCCTAACTGATCCCACAAATGTTCAATAGGGCTCAGATCGGGTGAGAACGCTGGCCATTCCATGACATTGATGTTGTTCTCATTGAGAAAGTTCATTGTTAATCTTGCAGAGTGTGCACGTGCATTGTCCTGCTGAAAGATCGCCAGATCTTGATGCTGCTCCATAAATGGGACCATGTGCGGCTCCAGCACCTCATCAATGTACCGCCTAGCATTGAGGATCCCTTGAATGACCACTAGGGGTGTCCGGTAGCGGTTGCTGATGCCTGCCCACACCATGACAGAGGGTCCACCCCATCGATCTGCCTGACGGACACAGGCATCTGCATATCTCTCCCCAGTCCGGCGCCACACACGTTCTCTGCCATCTGCTCTGCTGACACAAAAACGGGACTCGTCAGTAAAAAGGACGGTATTCCACTGCTGGCGAGTCCACCTGGAGTGTGCTCTACACCACTGCAGTCGTCTTTCTCTTCTGGGTTGGGTCAGCAGGTTACCCCTGTAAGGTCTTCTGGCTGTTAGGCCACTGCTCCTCAGTCGCCTCTCCACAGTAGAACTACTGACAGGACGGTGATTCACCCCTTGAGTCTCACGGGCTGTTTGGGCTGCTGTACGGAAACGGTCTCGCAGGTGCATCAGCCGGATGTGACGGTCTTGGCCAGGTGTTGTCACTCTTTCTCGGCCAGGCCTAGGCCGATCATCTACGGATCCAGTTTCTTGTTGCCGTTCAATTAGTCGTTGGATGGTGCGCCGAGTACACCCCATTCTTTGTGCGATTTGAGTGATTGGGACTCCACCCTCTGCAAGCCCCAAAGCATGGTGTCTTTGACCTTGGCTCAGACGCGCCATGATCGCCTCAACACACCTGAGACCACTGGCTTTTTTCTTGGCTGAACATCCCTTTTTAAAGCCACTGAAAACATCAGGTCATTTTAGCCATCCAATAGGAGTGGTGGTCAGAAGCCATATTCGGTGCACAAAAGTCACATGCATTATGTAACAACCCAGCAAAAGTTAAAAAGTTGTCCTGAATGACCCTGATGTAGGCTCCAAACCATGCATATATGCACACACAGTACTTAGTAACTTACAAAATTAATTTGTTAATTTTTTTATGTGGATACTTTTCATTGGGGTTCAGTATATGTCGTTTTCACCCAACTTGGAAACCTAAGAACAGGGCATCAATCTTTGACATCCCCCGGTATAATTTTGAAGCATTAGACTCAGTGGTTTTGGACAAGAAATATTTTTCGGATTCTTACCAAAAAAAAAAAAAGGTCATTAAAAGTGGCAAAATTATTGAAGCATGACTGCAGAATGAACTTGGTACGGACCACTGTAGGAATGTTCAAGTGCTCTTTTGTTTATGCAAGCTGTCGTTCTCACGCGGACACTTTCTGCATACAAACTGTCCATGCAGCAAGTGAAAAAACAGTCAGCAAATAGGATAATCCCCACGGATGGAATTATTTTATACGTTTTTTGTATCATTTATCTTTATTTTAATAAATTTTTCATTTTATTTTCATATTCCTGTGTCTTATTTGACATTACTTGATAGCAGCAGGGGTGGTGCAAGAAAATGAGCGAGGACGACGCATTGTGTATGCTTTTTGGTCGAACGGCCGCCTGGATCCCTCTCCCAAAATGACCTGGGTGAGAAATGCTAAGCTCCCAAGGTTTTATTCAAGACCGAAGCAATGATATCCATTCTCACCAAGTTTGGAGAAGGTCTGGCAATGGGGTCTGAGAATGCAAAACCGTAATCATGAAAGGACCAAGATGGATGCATCTGGATGAATAACCGCCCACATGAAGTCTGCAAGTTCCTCTGACTGACACATCAGCTATACTAAAAAAAAAAAAAAAAAAAAGGAAAAAAAAGTCTGTGATGTCTGGAATAGATTGTTGGTTATGTAGTATGGAGAGTATATTGAATTGGGTGACACAGTGGTTCCCCTGCCAAAATGAGAGGTTACCTGGCCCATGGGGACATATTTATCGGATTGCTTATCGGGTCTTTTTTTTTTTTTTTTCATGTTATTTTACTTGTATTGAATAAAGAGACCACCAGCTTTGATTTTTTTTTTCGTGTTATCTTCTGGAGACAGTTATAATCAATTATATTCTGTCTGCCCTCCTGCCCCCCCCCCCCCTTTAGAAAAAGAAAAAAAAGATGTTACCATAATTGGGCCCAGAAAGGGACAAAATCCATGTAATCTGCTCAATTTGAATTGGGATATGGACAAAAATGTGTTGTGTTGTGTCCATTCAATAGGCAAAATACGTGTACATTGGTGGTATTTCTGGTTACAAATATTGGTATTTAGCTTCAGTTGTACAACCTTGAGCGTGGTGAACCTTGTTTTGAAACAACATTTCACAGAAAGTTGGCCACAAGAATCAAGCATCTGCAGGTAACCCTGCACTTTTGGCGTTGGCCGAAGCTGCTTCAGATTCCTGGGCTGTCAAAGGAGTGACTGCTGTACATGTTTAAAAGTGTATGTTGTGGTCATCTCTCGAAAGATCGTTGCCCCGAAACACTGTGTCATCAATCACGACAGAACGCCTGTTTTTCAGAGACCACCAGTTAATAGTTCCTTGGGGTAGTTTGAGCTAGGTTTTTACTGCACAGTTGTAGCTGTAGTAGATACCATTCCCAATGGGAAAATGAATGGCATGTTGCGAGAGCCATTCTGTTTCGTGGACATGTGTAGGTGTGTCGTTTACTCTGTCCCTCCATAAACTGGGGAAAACTGCCAGCTGGTGGTCAAATGTCCACTTCAGTGTTTTTGTAAATAAATGAGAATGAATATAATTTCAAATAGTAATTCAGAGATGCCAGTTTTTTTGTATTTATGCGGAAATCTGTATTTTTGTAGTGCTTTCTGTAGAAAATAATGATGCAGATCTATACTACAAATGGATTCAAACAGTCTTGAAATGTTCAATCTCAACCCTTTTCTGTATTTTTCGCCCAGGAGGCACTGGCATCTCTGGTAATTAAAAAAAAAAAAAAAAAAATCAGGAGAATTGTAGAGGAAACCCATCAAGATGACAACATCCCAGGTCAACAGCTTTCATTGGCATGGGTTGGGCACTTAATTAACTCCCAGTCCATGCCAAGGAAAGCTGTTGGCTCAGTCTTAATTGGGAGAGGCCACAAACCTGCAAGGTGGGATCTTTTCACTGACCGAAAAGATGACCTTAGATACGAAAGTTATGAATGTGAAATGTTTGAGGATGTCGTCGTTGCAGTTACCAGATCAACATGATGGTGACAGAGACTTAGCTTGACTAGTGGTTATTTAGCTCTGCTGACTTCTCAGTCAGCAGAGCTTATAGAATCCGTTTGTGTCCGCTGTCTGTCATTCAAATTTTCATCATCTTCTCAAAAACCGCTGCTTGGAATTTTTGATTTTGCACATGGATGTTCCCCAGGTGGACCTGTATGAAGTTTGCAAAGGAGATGATGATGCAATAAATTTTCTATTTTTGATTATTTTTTTTTTTTTTTATTAAACTTAAAATTTCCTTGTCTCAAGACCTACTTGGCCAATTGCTTTCATATTGCACAAAGAGTCACCTGGGGTCAAGTAGTTCTTATTTTGGTTACCAGATGGTGCTGCATTTTTTTTTTTTTTTTCAAATTTTTTTATGAATTTTTGTGTGATAAGGCTATTTTCGAGTTCTCCAGAACGGCTAAACAGAATTGCTTTAAATTTTATCAGAATATAGAATATAGTTGGACTTTATACAATGAAAGTTTGAAAAAATAATGCGGATATGTTAATTTTTGACAACGTTATGGGATATCAAACTTTACAAACATAAGTGAGTGGTGCCACTGTATAAATATATATGGCAATACAGTGCATGTATTGCACTATTGTATTTACAATTTCAACTTCTCAAATACTGATGCTTGAGTGTTACTGCTGTACATTTATATAGCTATACAAACTACAGTGCATGTATTGCAATATTGTAAAAGCAGATTCCAGTCAGCAGAGCACAGGATCATGATCCTCTTGTTCATTAATCAATGGGCAAATCATGCTGCAGCTGCCCTTGTGGCTCCTGTGACATGACATGTCAAACAAAGCCAAAAATCCCACCATGTTAATTGAGACATAACTTGTTGGTACCTGCTGAAAGAAAAATCTTACCATGAAGAATGAGAAGATACAGTTTTTGTTTCAATGCATTCAGTGCCAAGTAGGAAACTCATGCATTCAATACTAAGTAGGAGACTGAGTCAACAGTTTTCTTGTCATGATACACCCAAAGCATCATGAGGAAAGCTGTTGACCCGAAACATTTTTTTTTTTGTCTGTGCCAGTGAGGATGTTTTGGGAGGTGATTTGCATGGGACACTTCTTTCTGTTCAACTAAAATACATGCAACACTAATACTGGTGCTACCAAGCAGCCAATCAGTGAGGCTCGATTTGTTTATCCACCAGGTGGCTCTCCTTGTAAGAACCCAGATACCAAGCCTAAGTTACCAGTGGTGCCATCTGCAATACACACACATCCTCTATTGCAGGCATGCTGGTACTTCAACGAAAGATCTCTTTTTTTTATGAGAAATTTGAATCTGGAATATTTATAATGATAATTCAGATGATCATGGCTTTGTTATGATTATTATACTGAAAGACAATTCTTGGTAAATACTGTTTCTAAGGGCAAAATCGGCCGAGTAAAGAATGTGTAAAAATTAGATTCATGTACTTGGTCTTTGTCCAGTGCACAGACATGATAATGTAAATGTACTATTTTCACATGTAAAAATTTTCATGGTTTTTGCATTTCATGCATTTAATTGAAATTTTAATTTTCTATTTTGTGCAGGGATCCTATTAAACCTATGTTACAATAGTATTTTTTTTCTTTTGTTTTCGTTTTCATGATTTTTGTGCCATTAGCAAAGAAAAAAAAAAAGAAAGGCAAAATGAATATACATGTACAACAAAATTAAGTAAATTTACAGGGTTCATGATACGACCAAAACTAATCAAGGGTAAATGCAATACATGTATATCAAAATGACTGTCCATTTCTTATCATAATCATGTTAACATATCAATAGATATACATTTATTGAGTAGTATGCATCATTCATCATCCACCATCTATGAAACGGGGAAAGGATGTACCAAATAATTTTATCTTGGCTGTTCTGGGAATATAGCATATTGAGCAGCCATCTGAAATTTTAACAGCAGAATTAGCCTTGACTGCTCCTGCCTAATGGTGTTATTGTTTACGAAGGGCACAAGGGAAAGCTTTATCATTAATTAAAATTTTGCTAATTGAGGCTCACAAAGATATATGCTGTTGTGTGCACTGTACGTATAGAGACTCTCTTGTGTATGTGAACATGTTTATATGGATATACATGCAGCCCTGACAAATTGTCACTGTCATTCAGATAAAGCTTAAAAACGTATATTGTGTATGTGTCTAGGTCCTTGACATCCTCACAAAAGCCAGGTACTGTAAATGTACATATTCTCACATGTGTAAGTGAAAATACGGTGAATAGAAGTTTTCAGTGTGTGCATTTCGGCATTGAAGTGAACGCTTGATTTGACTATTGTGGACATGGCTCCTAATAAACTTGTGTTAAAAACACTCTTTGACTGTGTTTTTATTTCATGGTTTTGTGCCATCAGCAAAGTACACAAAAATAAAAATATGGCTGAAGTAAGTGAATTTACAGTGATGCCAAATACCCATGATGTGTGTCGAAATTAAAAAATTTTGAGTACACTTGGAATTTCTAGTCATTGGGTAGGAAACATGTATACAGTACATGTATCAGTGTGTATTCTGAATGCTGGCGACCACTTATCAGTTCTCAATGTCCAGTATGTCCAATAAACATAGCATGTCTGGGAACCAGCTCACTCGGCAGGTCCCTTGTCATATAGCCTTCATCAAACCCACTTTACATACGGACATATACCACACAGGAAAATTCTCTGAGCATTTAACCCGATGTCATGCTGGTGTGTGATAGGCTGATCTCATGTTACTGTCGTGTTCTCGGATTGCTTACACCTCACTGTTTTCTGCCAGGGTCTTGTCACAATTAGGTGAATGCATACATGACCATTATGTACATATGTGTGTGTGCATGTGTGTATGTATGTATAATTAAGTAGGATAACATGATCATTGTGTATGTTGTAATTTATATATATATATATATATATATATATATATATATATATATATATATATATATATATATATATATATATATATATATATATATATATATGTATGTATATATATATATATATATATACACATGTACAATTGTATGAATTGATCGCATTAGTTTTAGAACATTGTCTTTTGTGGAAATCATATGGGCGCTTTTATACTAACATTGGACACAGGTATGAAGATACACATATACAGGTACATTCATCCTTTCTTTGTCAGGTAAGGGACACAGTCAGTAGCTCTCTTTGGCAAAACATAGTCTGGTTAAGGAGAGGCATTGACCTGGATGCCAAGTATGTTTGCTGGAGCTACTCAGATATGACTTTAATTATCACACAATCTCTGCAAGATGTTTCCCAACAAGATATGGATCATTGTTTATGAGGTGTGAACTCCTAGATTATTTAGTAATATGGCATACATGATGGATTGCGGGTTGGTGGGTGGGGGTGGGGGGCTTTTGTTGGAGGTGTATATTTATTTCAAAAAGTCAAATCTCCTTTCATTAATTACTTTCCCGTCATCAATACCAGAAATCCATCACCTAAGTTCTATATTCCACATGTCTGTTTGTGTTTGTTGTATATTTCTAAACCAGAGACATTGATAAGTGTCATTTTCGTTTTATTTACATATTTATAAATTTTACCAAAACTGGCACAGTTCTTTCGAAAGGCTAAATCACCGTGAAAGACAATGATGGATCTTTAGTGGGTAACCCTACATGCACATGTGTCAGCAAAAATTTTCCATTAATTAAATGGGGCAGAGGTCAAAGGTCATACATTTTAGCCATATTTGGTGGCCTACAATTGCTCAAGGGTTGCTATGGACTGACTGAGGTCGATAATGATGAAAAACAACTGGTCACCACAGAGCTGGACTGGTACAAGTAAATTAAAGATTATCGCACTGAAATATGATTATGCTGAAGAACTGACAGACAATCTTCCTAATGTTAGTCCATATATAGATTATGTGTTGTTGTTATGATAATTAAGCAGTGAATAGAAACATCAGACAAAGTCATGATTGACACTTTCGATAAATATGTGGCACAAATTTAGTGCAGGATATCTGGTTTTGACAGAGTTGACTGATGCATCCTGACAGTCAGGTCCGTGAAGGCTGGTATATATTACAATGTGTAGCATATAGGTTTCTCTGTTTCTGGTATAGAAGCGGAAAGGGCACTTAGACAAACATACACGTGATGGTGGCTCACGCAGTGATCTCACCTAGGATCGTAGTTTTTCCTCGTAATAATAAAAAAAAAAAAAAAAAGTGAACAAATCTATCTCCTGGGTTTTTAAATCATATCTTATTCATAGGAGTGAAAATAATAGAATACAGTCTCTTCATGTACCGAGATTCAGGTGGATCTGTTCAAACAGGATGTAAGTGATCATCAGGGGGCTAATTAATCACAACAGGCTTTGGAGTCCTGTAAAAGTGATTATAAATTACTTCAATATTTAATGTTGTCTCGATTGCATAAATTCCATAGAATTCTTGAAAATTATGTTGGAGTGATGGGGGGAGGGGGGAGGGAGAGAGAGAGTGGGGCTTTGTGTTTTTGAAACCAAAATTGGACCCAAGTTAACATTTTCATGTCCAGAGTGTGACTTACCCAACAAATTAAATTCTTTATCTCAAGTCTGAGTAGCAACAGCATATGGTGTAAGATTACTGAGTGCAGATATGTATGTGCACATCTAGCGCTGTGGTATTTTTTTTTTTTTTAGTCATAGGAACTTTTATGAAAAAAAAATTCTCTAAATTAACACTTTTCTCCTTGAATTATGACTGTATCAACAGCTTTCCTTCACATGGGATGAACACATCGTGCTCATCCCACGCCAAGGAAAGCTGTTGACCTGGCGAGTGTTATCTGGATGGGTTTCATCTGCAGTTTTCAGTCAAACTGGTTTTCGTTATTGTTGAAATTAGTTGAAAACACTGAAGCACATTAACATGTGACCAGCAGCTGGTTTTGGCTGCGTTATAAAGGGAAAAGGGTTGACCAGACATTCAAGAGAAACTTACTGTTGACCTGTGTATGCTTTGAAGTGTCAGTAAATTTCAAAATTATATACAATGAGACCTCCTTATAATGACACTCGGAGATCTGACATATTCACTTAACGACACAGGTTTTGAAGGACCTAAAGTCAGATTCCTTTGTTATGTGACTCATTTATCTGACATATCCAGATATCTGACACACTTTGCAGGGAGCAAATGGTCTCATTATCATGAGGTTTCACTCTATATGCAGGCATGTCATTCATTTACTAATCAGCAATAAGTCACTTTTTTTTTCTGAAAATGTATGGAAACAAAGAGTTGTGATCTCAGTCCAAGAATTCAGAATTTGCTATTATCTTGAAAAATTTTAGTTGTTGGGGATCAGCCCTTGTGCAAATTCACTTATTTTGAAATTTCTAAGTGACATGCCTGTATATGGGAAAGGACACATAATTGCTAATTCAAAAAAGAAAAAAGTTGGGAAACTCAACTCTTTCTCCCTTAAAATGGCCCGAAACAGCTGGTGGTCAAATGTTGTCTGCTATAATGTTTTCTACTTTACTGGGAGTAGGTTGGCCACTTAAGTCAAGGGGAAAAGGTAAATGCAGTCTTATCAGCGTGCATTCTTGAATATGAATGTAACGACAAAAAGTTCAGAAAGATTGTCAGCTGGGAACTTTTAGTTCGCAGTTAATTTAATTCGCTATGTAATCTTGTGACATGTATCAAAGTGAGGCTATCATGTGTTTGTATAGGAGAAGACAAGGTAATCTTAGAGTGTCAGAGTCTGGCGCTTGTGTCGTCTCCGAGCAGAAGTGAGCTGGTGTCAAGGCTGATCTGTAAGAGAGAGGATTGGAAGAAGCCAGTGGCCTTTTATTCTCTGGCATATGGCTGCAGTTATTTGTATTTGCTACATTTATGTCAGGCTGCACATTGACCTTCCAACCCATGTACATAGAACTGACGTCTTTTATGAATTTGTCCCGATGGACAAGCCCTGCTTTACCAACACGAGAATTTTCAGGCCGGTGGCAGCTGAGGGCACCCTTGGATATCCTCCACGAGCTTTCAACATAGGAAGCAGGAGCTGTACACATGTCACTGACGGAAGTCAGGGCTGACACCGAGTTCCTAGGGTCTGATGAAATTGATGGCAAGGGCTGCCTATTGTTGCTCTGTAATTGTAAAACACGCATTAGGATGGGGGTTGGAGGAGGAAGGCATCTTCACCTGTGTGCTACGTCCTCCCCTGACTGACAGCTGCCTGGCTCAATTCGTGTACATATTCATAGATGTCTGTACAAATATCCCTGGGGTGCACAGTGGGCAATTTATCAACAGCTAGCTTTTCTGACATATGTCAATCCGGATTTTACAATTTATTGCTGGTGCTCATGAGCAGAGGTGACGGCCTGAATCAATCATTTCAGTTTTAATGAATCCTAGGCTCATTTCAAGCAGCTTTTGCAATTTGTGCATGAAAGTATTGCGGTAATGGTCTGAACATCTGGGCCTGATACATTGTGGCAGCTTCAGATAGGCTGCCAGATGATGGAATAATTCTCGATTATTGCGTTGATTTTGTGAGAAGCCCAAGGTGAGGGGGCTGCTGACCCATAAGTGGCACCAGGACGGCACCTCGTCGGCTGACCCTTGCCCCCAGACAGCGGGACTCGGACAGATATTATCCGAGGTGTGCTTCCACTGGCATTAAGCAAGTACAAACGAGAGATCATAACCCGTTACGCAGGCTTTGAGCAGCAACTATCAATCATGCTCTACAACTGTCTGCCGGCCCATTATGAAAGAGGCCACCTCTTAAGTAAAGCAATGATTCTTTTCATCTGTAGGTCTGGGCCATCTGCAACTACAGGCAATTTTTCCACATTGGTAACAGTATATATTTTCTTCATCATTGGTCCACAAAAGAATCAACCAAAATATAACATCTCCTCTATTTGTCCAGAGGCGAGAGTGACGTGGCCTTACGGGGTGAGAAATGAGCCCCTGTGTTCATTGCCACACAAGCGAAAAATGTTCCTTGAAGGATAAATCAGGCAAAAGGTGGTCAGTTTCCCCGGACTCGATGTTATGGGTGGTCACCTTGTCACCTCGGGTGGGTGCCTAGTGGCCTTCAACAGCCAGGGCTATAGATAACGGGGCTTTGACTTCTACATGTCTGGCAGAAAATCCAGGCGCTTGACACGTATCCATTTGCCTTGACAGCCCAATTAGAGAGGATGTCGGTCCTATGTTTTGGGTGACATGATCTGTCGGAATTGTATTCAATTTGGTACCATTCCAGGAAGTATAGGATATTTTCTTGACGACACTTCGGTTAATATCATCATGGCTTCTTCTTGTTTCCACATTTGCCTTTGTGAGAAAAAAAAGATGCTGTGTTCACATGCTACTTGAATTTCATTTATGAAGTGTAAGGTCGGCTTACATGGTCGTCAAACTATGATGAAAAATTGCTGGCCAGGTAATTTGGCAGTGTTACTTTAACCTCCAAGTCCTGTCGAGAGAGTAAAAAAAAAAAAAGAAAAAGATCGACAAGCACCTGGTATATATGAGGGGATAGAAAACCAGACAAGCTTTTCAGATACTTTAGGGCAAGGGGCATTTGGGCAATCGCTTTTACAGTGGCTGCTGTCGATGAATAGGCACAACAAGATCTGTATGTGATGTGGCTTGGGTTGCCAGGTATCCGGAGAAAGACAAAAGTAATTTGTGTGGGTGATGTATATTGGCAGAAAAAAGAAGTTTCTTTGATTGTCTCCTGTGGGCCTGCAGTTGAGTTAATCTGCCCAGCTTTGCCTGCACAATTGGTTTTGACATGGTTGAAATTCTGTCGAGTTTAATCAGCCCTCTTGAAGGGAATTATATGGCTTCAGCTGACCCAGCTGATAAGACAAACTAATAGTAACACCTTCCCGTGGAATTATTTGTAAATTCAGGCAAGGCTTGCAGCTTAAGATAAGATTGGCCTTAATTCCAATTTTAATGTCTTTTTTTTTATCTCTGCTGACTCGTCGTCAGTCATCTGAGGATATCAGGTTATAAGATGGTTATAGTGGCCTATTGTCTGTATGTCATCTGTCCACTGTTCACATTTTCAACATTTTCTCCAAAACTGTAGGCTCAATCTTCAAACTTGGTGGGGATCTACCTTGGGTAGGCATCTGCCAAGGTTATTCAAATGGTTATGCTTCAGTGAATTCTTTTAGATTTTAGCTCAGCTGGCTTTATATTCAGTTAGCAGAGCTTATAGGATGTTCTGTCATCCCTCATTGTCCGTCATCTGTCACCCATCCGATCAATTCAAAATGGCATAGATAGGCTTCTGGGAATCCCCAGACCTAAATTTGTTCAGCAGATGGTGCACTTTTTTTTTCTTTTTCTTTTTTTTTTTCTTACAAATTTTTGTACGTTTTTGCTGCTTTTGACTTCTTGTCTAAAAGTGTCACTCAGATTGTTCTGAAATTTCGTGGAATTGTAGCTTGTAGGAGGGTTAAGCAAAGCTGTGCACTAGGTGGTGATACTCTGGATTTTTGATAAATTTTTTAATTCTGGTAATCGTCGGTTAATGCATGCATTCCTATTGACTACTATGCAAGTCAATGGCGATTGCAATGGTAATTCACATTTTTGACTTCTTCAATACTGTCAGCGAAACTTGCTTCAATCTTGGTGGGGATGTACCTTGAATGGGTCTCTACCAAGTTTGTTCAACTGGTTATATGATCTTTAAATCTTTACCTCCGCTGACTTGCCAGTCAGCCAAGGTTATAGGATGGGTGGTGATTTGTCATGCATCTCTTCACTTTTCACATTTTTGCCATCTCTAAAACCACAGGACATATTCTCTTCAGAGGTGGTGGAGGATGTATACCTTGGGATGTATCTCTGTACCAAGTTGTTCAAATAGTCATGCTTCAGTGATTTTGGATTTTTTGGAGGTTAATTTTTGGACCAAATCTTAAAAAAAATCTTCTCCAAAACGGGACACTTCTGGACTTTGTTTTGTTCAAGACGTGACACTGTGATTTTAAAATTTTCTGTTTACGATTTTTTCTGTGTTAAAGCTTTTTTCGGTTTTTCCGAAACTGTTGCTTAGATTGTGCAGAAACTTGGTGGAAGTGTAGCTTGTGGAAGGACGAAACAAATTTGTTGACTAGGTGGTGATACTTGGGAGTGCTGATTTTGGTGGTGGTGATGAGGCATTTTGTTTTTGGGTTGTATGTCTGTTGTCTGTCCATCCGTCAGCCTTTGTAATCGCGCTATCTTCAAATTCCCTCAATGGATTTTTCTCAAATTTGGTACACAGATGCATTCCCGGACTGCCATTAGCTGAAGAGATATTGAGGTCACTGTGACCTATTTACAGCTCACTGTGACCTATTTACTGTCCATTTGAGCTTTGTAAGCTCGATATCTTCAAAATGCGTGGACACATATTTCTCAAATTTGCTACACAGATGTATTCTTTGACTCCTAGTAGCTGATTAGAATTTGAGGTCAAGATGACCTAATTTCCACTTACTGTGACCGATGGATTTTTGTAAAATTAAATAACATATGCTTTTCTGAACCCATAATAGGTGTTTAGATAATGAGGTCACGGTGACGTAGTTACAGGTTAGCATGACCTATTTACTATCCATATGAGCTTTATTAGGGCCATCTCTTCAAAATGCAATTATACAATTTGATACATAGATGCATACTCAGACTCCCTTCAGCTGATTAGAATTCAAGGTCACTATGACCTATTACTATCCATCTTTGTTGCCATGATATCTTCAGAATACCTGGATGAAGTTTTCTCAAATTTAGAAAAAATATATCAGTTCACCTTTTATAGATACAAGGAAATCACCCTATTAAGACAGTTCCATAAAGATACTTTTCAACTACATTGTTTTCTCTGACATTTACTGATTCGCATGCTGTACTTTATATGAAGACAAATCTGCTATTTAAACATAATATACCATACCCATTTGTGGTTAGGGGGTCATAATAGGCAGATTTCACATTTTTTTTGTCTTTCCTTGATCATAACATGCTCAAAAAGTTACACATATTATCTTGATCTTATTATTTTTTTTACTTTTTTTGTGCACTAAAAGCAGTGTGTTGGTAGTTTAAGGGTGGGGTGAGCAGGGGGAGGCATTCCAGTGATTGCTTGCAATCACAGTGCTCTAGTTACCCCTCAGCCCATAAGGCCGGAGGGGTATTGTCGTCACCTACACGTCCGGCCGGCTGGCCATCCATGCCTTGTTGATGCCATATCTCCAAAAATACTCACTTTACAGAGACCAAATTTTTATCACAGGTGGTTATATAGGTGCTTCAGGTGCCTATTGAAAAGTAGGTCACTAGGTCTCAATTTTTTAGGTCACAGTACTACGTTGCAAAAAAAACGGGGTTAACACAATATCTAAAAAAAATGTTAAATTTAGCTTCATTAATTATTTATGACAGTTGGACCTAAGGATTCCCGAGATGACTATTGAAAACTAGGTCACTGGGTCAAATATTTCAGTCACAGTGCTGCATTGAAGAAAAATGGCCATACCATGATATCTTCAAATATTAAATTACTCATTGTAGCTGCACCAATTATTTATGACAGTTGGTCCTAAGGATGTTTCAGACACCTAGTAAAAACTAGGTCACTGGGTCACATTTAGGTCACAGTGCTGCATTGAAGAAAAATGGCCTTGCCACACCACATGTCCAGAAATACTCACTTTACAGAGACCAAATTTTTATCACAGAAGGCCATTGAGGTGCGTCAGGTGCCTATTGAAAAATAGGTCACTAGGTCACATATTTAGGTCACAGTACTATATTGAAGAAAAAAACGCCTTTAACACAATATCTAAAAAAATATTAAATGTAGCTTCATCAATTTTTTGTGACATTTGTTTCTAAGGGTGCCTCAGGTGCGTATCGAAAACTAGGTCACTGGGTCACATATTTGGGTCACAGTACTGCATTGAAGAAAAATGGCCTTGCCATGATATCTCGGCTCATTGCATTTGCACCAAAGCTGTGTCATAAGGTTAAAAAAAAGGAACCTGAGCTACTGGAGGGGTATTGTCCTCACCTATGCGTCCATCCGTCTGTCTGTCCCTCTGTCCTGGCTGAGGGGTTTTGCGGTCACTGATTGGCTTCTAGTTTTAAAATTGCACAAGCACACATCTGGGGTCCTGTAGACTTTGTAACTTTTTTTAGTATTTTTTATGAATTTTCTTTTTACTGTTTTGGACTTCTTCCAAAGTGCATGTTGGATTCTCTTCAAACTTGGTGTGAATGCACCTGGTCTCAGTCAGCTTTAGGTCCACTCACTACCTGGTGCCACTGGCATTTTCTGATTTTTAACAAGTTATTGAAATAAGGGATTATTGGTAAGGGTAAATGTAGATGTTAGCATTGATACTATAGGGATGTCAGCAGCTGTGACCTATTGCCTTATATTTCGGTGATGGTTAATCCTAGGCCAAAGCTTGCTATTTAACACTAATAGGAAAGTACCTATAGGGTTTCTTCTGCTGTTATTGATTTTAACCTTAAAGGGTCAAACTGACATCTTGGTTTATAATATCTTGATAATGATGGATCCTTGGCACAAGGTCAATATTCAACACAAGTGAGAAATGAGAAATTACGTAGATGGTGTCTTGTGGGGGTGTTAATTTACACCTTGGGTGACCTTGAAAGGTCAAATATATTGGCTTTTATCTTGGTCATGGTGAATCCTGTCATTTTTCTTCCAAAAATGATGATTCCAAGACTGTGAGGGAGTGAAGACTTAATTTGATACAATGTATTGCAAACAGTGATGATATTCGTACAGAAAGGTGACCTTGATATTTTTACGACAGTTACAGGACCACTTCAGTCTCTGTTGTATGCAAGGTCAGCTGAGCACAGGGCTGTCACAGTCCTCTCGTTTGTGCATGTGCTCAAATAAACATGCAAAATATTAACCAAAGCACTCAAACAGAGCAGTTTTTATCATAGCAATACTACACAATTAGCTCTGTTCACCTTAGCTCAGTTTAAGCTGCAGCTGAAACTTCTTAGCTCAAGTTAAGACATACTTTGGGTTCAATGTATGAAAGTCATCTGTTCACGAAGCGCCTCTTGTATCTATATGTGTGTGCAATACAATTGATAATATGAATTGGGAAATTAAGAAATATACAGAAAACTCTTATTATAGAGGCTAACCCCCCCCCCCCCAAGAGTTCACAAGCTGTGTGTGTGGTAAATAGACACATGTAAGGTGTTTAATTGATACGAATTACCGTTGAGGAAAGTATGGTCCAAAAATTGATGATCAGATGGTCTTTTGGGAGGAGGAAGCAGTGTGTCTATGTGTGGCACTGGACCAGACTGACACACGCATTGCCACACAAATTCATCTCCACATGCATTCTAAGCACAAAACATAACACTACTGAAAAAATTAAAAAAAAAAAAAAAAAAAGGGAAAGAAGTAAAAAAGCTAATTGAAAAATGTACAGAAGGTTACAGAGGTTAGAGCAGTTTCTTGTTTGTTCTGCCGTGGCGATAAGTCAAATTGCTATGCGAAGCAGCTTGTTTGTCACTAGAATGATTAAAAGGTCTTATTTGAACCTGCGTGTATACAGGTAAAGTTACAAATGCGTAAATAGAGTTTGGCTGTCAGAAGATACGTTTTACACCCTCCAGACAAATCCTGTTAAGTGCTGCATGAAGTACAGGTTATCATGGCTATAAGGCCCGATTCTATATTGATCTCTTTCTCCATAGATTGCTAGGATATAAAGACTATCTTCTGTGGTCTCGAAGGGTACTGAGAGGGTCACTCTTCTCGTGGTGGTATTCACACATAAAAGCAGACTGTATTTGCACTCATGGTGGCAGTGAGAATTCATACCTAGGTGGGGGGGGGAGACTATGGGTCCTTATCAAAGGCTGTGCCAGTGGAACAGTCGTGAAATTTAAATTGCTGATTGGTGAAAAATCTTAAGGGTCCATTATTAACCCTTTTCATCCCTTGAATTCAGGCTGTGTCAAATTTAAATTACTCATTGTTGAAAAATCGAAGGGGACCATTATTAACCTTTTTATCCCCTTGAATTAAGGCTGAGTCAAATTTAAATTACGGATCGGTGAAAAATCTTAAGGCTCCATTACTAAGCCTTTCCCCCTTGAATTAAGGCTGAGTCAACAGCTTTCCTTGGGACAAGCCACCCAACCTACCTCAAGGAAAGCAGTTGGCCTGGGGCATCCTATTCTGTTAGAGCTTATTTAGAATTCTCGTTATTTTTTATTTTTTGTTAAAATTGATTTTTAAAAAATTGTTGAAGCAGATATATGACATTTTACTTGCAGTCAGCTTTGGCTGCTTTAAAGAGAAAAAGGTTAAAAAATAAGAGAATAAATCTGACTTGCACTACTCTACTGTCCCACATACATTTAGCAGACATAAAACAAAATACACAAAATGCAGCATACATCACCTGTACACTTATTTTACATTACGATGATTGTTATATGGACACAACAGTGACATATTTTATCAGCATGCAAAGTGTTGGCATACACATGCCATCTGTCTCTCTCTGTCATCAACTTCAGTTCTGAAAATAACAACTGTATAGTACAATGTTAAAAAAAAACAACAACAACAACAAAACTAAAGAAAAAAGTGCTGATTGAAACATATGATTTACAAATATTGAGAGCTGGTTTAATTTTGTTGTTGGGAAACAAATTATTTGGTGCTGAAGTCACCAGGTTGATGTACAATAAAAGAGCAAAACATCGCTGTTGATGACACCTGTATGGTCCACCCTTATGGAGAATGGCTATTTTCTGCATGGGATACTAGAATGCCCAACAAGTCCAGCATACTTGAAACTGACCAGTGAGGCACCATGCTATGGCACTCGTCATTGCCATCTTTGTTGTCCAAACAAAATTGTCCCCAAGGAATGTGAACACGCAGTGAATATATTGGATGGAAGTGTATATAATTACAGTGATGGACCTTTGTGGAACACATGGTAACTTACAGGTGCATGGCTTGTCCCCTTGTGCAATTATTTGGTTAATTACATGATTAGAAGGGGAGTTTGGGTGCCCAAGTTGCAATACCATGCTTCCCACCACAATGAAGGGCCATCCCCTCTACAGAGGCCATCCCTCTGCAGAAGCCATCACTTTACAGAGGCCACCACTCTACTGAAGCCACACCCTCTACAGAGGCCACCCCCTCTGCAGATGCCACCCCTCTACACAGGCCACCCTCTCTACAGAAGCCACACCCTCTACAGAGGCCACCCCTCTACAGTCCATCCCTGTACAGATACAACCCCCTCTGCAGAAGACACCCCTCTACACAGGCCACCCCCTCTACAGAAGCCATCCCTCTATAGAGACCTCCACTTCAGAGGCCACCCCTCTACAGAGGTCATCCCCTCTACAGAGATCACATCTCCATGCAGCAAGCAGGATATTTTCATTTAGTGGGAGGCCAAATTAATGGTCCACTTGGGGTGTCCTGATGACAGGGGACCAGTGCATAACATTTCTGTGGTGCCACATTGTATTGACACATGATATATTTTCATAACAGCTCCAGTTGCTTCATTTATCGGTTGAATGAAAATGTCAATCATGTGACACAGAAAGCTGTGTTGCCAACATGCAGAATAGTATATTTTTTATGCAGTCGCCAAGTTCATCAGTGTCCTTGATTTTGACATTGCCCCTAACAAGTTCATCAGTGTGCTTGATTTTGATATGGCCCCTAACAAGTTCATCAGTGTGCGTGATTTTGATACAGCCCCTTACAAGCTCACCAGTGTGCTTGAATCAAGTTTAGCTTCACCAAGTACAATGGTTTGTGCTGTTTACATTAGCTTTAATATAGCCGAGGAGTGTCCCATAAATTCAGGCAGCTGCTTCACCATTCAAACAATTTTAAGCAAATGATATCCAGTAACTCATGTACATAGACCTGCCTAATGTTGATGTGCCAATAGTAACTAGAGAGCCTGGTAACTGATGCCAGGCAGTGCTCGGGAATCGGGCATACCTTTAAAACCTGGTGGAAGTTTCGTGAACCAAGTGAAGAGCATATTCAACGTGATGTTTCTTAATGATAGTAAGACTTGGTGAATATAGCATGTAAATTTATACAGATGTAGAGAGGGAGAGAATGTGTGTGTGGGGTGGGTGGGTGGATGGGGTGTTATTGCCCCTCATATTGTGTAGATGTCAAGTCATCAAGTGATTTTGAAGGGGAAAAGGTACCGATGGGCTTTTCTGCATGGCTATGTGTAGGAAGGTGAAGTGAAGCCATGAACCCAGGTGTAACTGTTCATGTGTGGTATTGCGTGATATATAGGAGGCTAGACAGGTGGCAAAAATGCAGCTACGATTCACGTCCCGACTGGTTTTGCTTGGTGTTTGAACTCATCAGGAGAATGACTGAAAACACGGTTACCTTGTCTTGCTTATATGGCAAGGGGTAATGTTGCTAAGGATCATTAGAGTGTTATGTGAAACAGCACCAAGACGTCACATGATCTATTGGTCTAACTGGCCAGACTGGCATGTTAAAGTGACATGCAATAGTCTGTCATGTAACAGTTAATCCTTTCTCCCTTAAACGGCCAAAACTATCTGGAAATCAAATGTCGTCTGCTTAAGTGTTTTCGACTAATTTCAACAGTAATGAAAAAAACATTTGACTGAGAATTGTAGATGAGACCTATCAAGATAAGATGCCCCAGGTCAATAGCTTTCCTTGGCATGGATTGGGCACTAAGTGGCCAACCCATGCCAAGGAAAGCTGTTGACTCAATGTTAATTCAAGAGGGAAAGGGTTAATGTATCTCACATGCGCTTCCCAGGTGACATTGGGCTGACCTTAGACACTCATTTTAGACCCGACTTCGGAATACATTTGGAATATATGTTAGTTGGTCTATTCTGTGGTAAATTAGATAAGATTGAATGAGTTATCTTGCACATGAGAGTGCATATGTAAAAAATCATGCCTCGAATTTGCTCATTGAGGAACCAAAATGTAAGACGCTTTAATTTATTGAAAGTGTATGTTATTAAACTTGATCTAGGGAGTACTGAAGGGAGAAATGACAGTAAACGTGATTTGGGGAGTGCTAGAAGATTTGACATTAGTAAACTTGATTCAGGGAGGGCTGGAAGAAGGAAAATTAGTAAATTTGATCTAGGGAGCACTGGAGGGAAAAGTGAGATCAGTTAAGATGATGCAGGGATGGCTAGAAGAAGGGACATCAGTAAACTTTGATCTCGGGAGTACTGGAGGGAGAAGTAGTGGCATTCATAAACTTGACCTATGGAGTGATGGAAAAGGAAATGGCACTCGTAAACTTGATCTACATGTAGCTAGTGCTTGGAAGGAAAAGTGACATTTGTGAACCTGATCTAGGGAGTGCTGGAAGGAGAAATGACGCTGGTTTAGGGAGTGGCAGAACGATAAATGACATTGGTTGTTGGAAGAATGATGGCGGACATGGTAACCAATGATTTGTCAAACCAGAACCAAAGATAATCTGGCTGTTGGTCTGCAGTAAAACAAGTGGGACCAGGAGTTGGGTGCCAGTGTGAACAGAGAGGCCCAGTCTCCAGTCTTGCACAGTTAAACAGTCTTGAGCACAACAAAATTATTATTTCACCTGCCTTTGGTTTAATTTGAAAGAAATGATTTGAAAAATCATTTGTAAACAATTCACGATGATAATACACTTTTCTGTTTTGCCAATTGCAAATAATTGTTATTCACTACCATGCCAGAGATACATATAATCCAAATTTCAGGTCATTAAGATCTGCACAATTGCAATATGATATGGTAAAACCGCTACTGGGTGTGTCTGATAACTGATCATATCGTTGGGTCCCAGAGAGAGATGTATGGGACCAGGCATAAAGGGAAAGAGAAGTGCTATTGCCACCAGGTGGCGTGCTAGGTACTACTTATCAACCCAGAAAGAGGGCAACAGCTCAGCCAATGGTGCCCTGCCAGGCTTGGGTCACATAGAAAGGTGAAAGACAGTTAATAGTGGAATTTAGGACTGCAGATGGCAGCACTTGATGGTGTTCATTTGCATAAATTTGGATAGTTGCTTAACAAAAGCTTGAAAGGAATTTGTTGTTATGCAAATTAGTCAAAGTATGCAAATGGTCACCATCAAGTGCTGCCCTCTGGGGTCCTAAAAGGGTCTACAGTGGTCCCTGTCTTGAGAGACTGCTCCTAGGGCAGGTGAAAATGTGGTCTCTCAAAACAGGTGGTCTTTCATTTAGAGGTATAATAACATGGAAAAGATAGCTCAGTGTTCTGAGAGAGGGGTCTTAAAAAGGTATGCAGTCTCTCATTGGAGGGGTCTCTCAAGACAGGTACCACTGTATTCTAACATGACCACTGTAGAGTGAGACCACATTAAAAGAGCTGGCCCACAAAACAAAAAGTGGTCCACATTTTGCTGTGTGACTTCACTTTACCTTTAAAGGAACAAAAACATCTGACAAGCAAACACCTGCAGCATCCAAGAATCTTCAGGGCCTCTGGAGTGTTCAAACATCACATGTTTAACGGCACATTTCAAAGTTTCTACACAATCCACAGCCATACAAACTTCATGAAATTATACATCTGTTGTAATTCAAATTTGAAGTCAGGTAAATCATCTGACCAAAGGCAGCACTTTTGCTTTTGAGATTTTCTGAAAGATCCTAAAACATTAACCTAAACAGTATCATGATAGCTTGCTACATACATGTATATTATGAAAAATAAGGCATTTCAATTTGTCTTGCAAGGCATCACTGTAAAGTCAGTTCATTTGGTAACTTTTCATGACGAATAGTACATTTTCACAATCAACTTTGCATGAGTAGTAAATTTTTACAAGTACCGGTTCGACAGAATAACTTGTCTCATAGAACAGTCATTTATGCCACACAAGTAAATAAGCTGTGTCTTGTTGGAAAGTCATTCAAATCACAGAATGAAAGCATGCATGTACCTATTATTCAGACAGGTAGGCCTAGATAAAGAGTACATATTCAAACACTCCCACCCCCGCCCCCTGTCAATCGGGCAGGTGAGAGGACAAATATGTGGAAGACCAGCCAGGTTTATTTACATGAATGCCTCACATATTACGGTGTGTAAAATTGGGTTTTTCAGGTTTGTTCCTGCCTGTTCCTCTCATTATATACTTATACTTGACAGAGCAGCCAAATAAAGCTGCTTTTTGCCCCGATCACTGTTTACCCCTGAGGATATTTCATGCCCAGACGACTCTTTTGTAAAGACAACATTGATGCGGTGGGAATTTCGCCAGACATCAGTGGATAACTTTCAGGTCCTTGCCCATGGCAACTTATTACATGTTTTTGTCTGTTACAAAGCAAGTAATTATAAGGCCCATTAAACTTCCATTACGTTGTAGTGCACAGATGTCTGCCAAGTTGATGGGGTGTGAAAAGCAAGGGGTTTCCCTTTTACGGTGTTGGCGAGACTTGCTAAAAATTGCTGGTTATAGCAGATTGTGGCAAATCTTGAAGGAAACCAAGCAGACGCAACTCCGAGACCTTCCAAGTGGCCTTTGTAGTGTATAAATTGCATAATAGGTGGCCCACCGGTATACACTGTGCCCTGTCAAAATTATCTCCCGCTCCGCGAGACATAGTGCATTACAGTAATGAGTCCTTATTTCAAAACTAAATATGTGTTGCTTCTGCAATGCATGTAAGTGTATTGATTGAAGAAGCTTAATTAGGTGGGCACAGTGTTAGCAATGCTGTTACTCCATCCCCAACTAACGATAATTGATTTAATAGATGCTAATGGCTGCTTAATATCCTCCAGTTATGCAAGGCCAAATATATTGTTGCAGTGTGTATCTTGTGCCGACTGTGTGCCCATAGTACATGGTGGTGCTGCAATATTAATACAAGAACACGTACGCTGATTGACAGCTTATGGTGAGGGACTGTCTCAGAAGTAGGCCAAGGTGTAATGCGCTGAAGCTTCTTTCATGCCCACTGCAACATGCCACATTCTCAGCTGCCATCTTTGGCGTTGTTGATGAAACAATAGGAAATTGACAAGGGCTGTGACTTTTGGCTTTACGCAAAGGATTTTTAGTCCTCTTTATCACCACTGTTTGTGACCAAAAGTGTCTCAAATACAGATATTCCCATATGCATGAGACGAACGGGAATATATCGGAACGCGTATGCCCAAATATTTATCCATCAACATACAGAGACTGCTGGGGAAGGGGGTGAGGTGTAGGAGATACATGTATGTAGTAATGGAGATGGTAGTCTGCCTTTGGTCATTGTGGAATATAAACTTTTCCATGCAGGTTGGTGTTTAAAAACTCTAGCCTGCATTTTAAGACCACCTGTAACATGAGACCACTTGCTGGCTGGAGGGGCAGTCTTCAATAGCAGACATTTTTTGTTTTATATTTCTTTATATTGATGTTCCACTTCAATTTCTGATTTGATTTTTATTTGCTATTCATATTTTATGTTATTTTTTATATTATACTTTATTTTATTTGTTAGTTTGATTATTTTATTTCATGCCATTTTATTTTATTTCATTGCGGGTGGGGGTGTCATCTGGAAAAAGCAAAAACAAAGCCAGCATAAACTTTCAGACTGTAAGTGTTCCTATTTGTAGCTCCATTTGCGACAGTCCCTGTCTTCAGAGACCACTCCAATGGGAGACCACCTGTCTTAAAAGACCACCTTTCTTGATCCTTTGCTTGGTGCTTGGTACTCAAATTACATTTTTGCAATTGATTAGCTTTTTCCCAGGGAGCAGACGTTTACAGTGCAGATTTGAATAGCATTAAATTATTGTCTTAGAGGAAATAGTCAATTTGCACAGCAAATAAATTTCCAGAAGATCTACCTCCAACAAGTTTGAAAAGTTTTATAAGTTGCACTGTTACATGAAAAATGTTCATGGATTTTAGTTACATGGTTGTACAGTAAAACCACATTACAAAGACTGAGTCAGATATGTGGCATTTTCAGTCAATGACACAACCTTTGTGGGATTTAAAGTCAGAATCCTTTATTACTTGGCTATTATTTGACTCGTTTATGTGACATATTTGGATATCTGGGGAAAAAAAATATAAAATGAAGTGTGGGTTTGGCTCCATCTGTTGGACTGCTTTCACCATTTGAGTGGCTCTTCAGGAACTTTAAAAAATTCAGATATCTGACAAATTTTGCAGGGAACAGAGGGTGTCATTATTATGAGGTTTTACTGTACAAATGTGTAGTCACTGTACTGTGATGACCCTGCACAGTGACCACAGTGGAGAACCTTAGATGCAGGTCACAGTTGCCATGGATGTCTCAGCCAATGCCCCAAAGTGAAATAATTACCAACATTGCATCTCATGATCTGTCTTTAGTGGGTCACCTTGAAATGGACAAAAAACAGTTACCAATACTGTGCTGATATCCATGTACACTGTATATGTCACCTTGAAACAGACCAAAATATTGCATTTATGTATAATGGGTCACATTGAAGTGGCCAAAAAGCAGTTTACCAACATGTACTGCAGCTATAAAAAGTAGGTCACCTGGAAATGAGCAGGAAAGAGAAAAGTTGTCGTGAAACACAGAAAGCGTGTGGACAGGGTCTGTTAGCAGTGCGAAATACATGTGGAAAGTCATGCAGGCATAATTGATGTACAGATCTGATCAAGCTCTACCATGTCCACTTTCAGATGACCAAAAAAAAAAAGGAGAGAGAGAGAGAGAGAGAGAGAGAGAGAGAGAGAGAGAGAGAGAGAGAGAGAGAGAGAGAGAGAGAGAGAGAGAGAGAGAGAGAGAGAGAGAGAGAGAGAGAGAGAGAGAGAGAGAGAGAGAGAGAGAGAGAGAGAGAGAGAGAGAGAGAGAGAGAGAGAGAGAGAGAGACTTGACCCTGTTCCCTGTGCTAAGATTTAGTCAACAGCTTTCCTTGGCATGATTTTGGTGCTAAGGGCCCAAGCCATGCCAGGAAAGCTGTTGACCTGGAACATCTTATCTTTATAGGTCTCGATTACAATTTCCATTCAAAATATTTTTCAGTACTGTTGAAATTAGTTAAAAAGATAGAAGCAGATGACATTTGACCACAGCTGGTAGTTGCTAGTTTAGGGGGAAAAGGGTTAAAATGCAGCCAGGGCTTGAAATTAGCACCAGCCACCAGCCAAATGCTGGTCAAAATTGAGGCTGGCTAGCAGAGATTTTGTTTGGGTCAGTGTCATGTGTCTCAATTTATCTGTGTTATTCAAAAACTATTTTAACACTTAACTTGACAAACCAATATTTTTTTTATCTTTAAGGTAATTTGGCTGGTGGCCAAAATTGTTAATTACAAGGCCTGACAGCATTGTTGAGGTTAACTTATATCCAGTTAAGCTTTGTCCCCAGACACGTTATGTGGGTTGGAAACAAGGTAAAATTTAGAAACGTATGGAACCCCATGACAATGATGTTTATGGTTGCCACTTCGGTGACAGTAAATGTTAATGTCAATCCTCAGGACTAAATCGACATGCCCCCCAGGTCCTTGAAAAAGTGTGAGAATTTATGCCTTTAGAGTTGAAAGATCATCAGTTGCTGTGTTAAAAAAGTTGTCAGTCTTTTATCCTACTTTTTTATGCACATGCACTTATGGTACACTTTTCATGTTCGTCACTGTGACTGGTGTGTGTCTTTGAAGTTTCCTCTTTCTCAGGATCTCATGCTGGAGATATTTCAGACCTGATAAGAAGGTCAGTCTGAGAGATTTATTGTAATCTCGTCACTTTAGTTTTGTCTGTCAGTTGACGTTGTCAAAGCTGTGCACCTGTATGAACTTGCACGTGTTTCGTTGATGCATATTGTTGAACGTTAAGGGATTTGGACAGCAAAATAACTGTAGCAGTTATGTCACACAGGTAAGTTTAAAAGTGCTGAAATGTGTTTGTGTGGATTCTGCTTGTTATTTAACCAATGAATCTGACTGGATCTCACATTAATCTGTGATTATGATCCCATAATCCATTGGGTTACATGGCCAGGAAGGGGATGGGTGGGGGTGGGATCCCATCAACCAACAAAAGCATGCCCCACTGTAAATTTCCACCCCTAATACATCCCTGCCTTTGGTTCCGTTCCACAATTTCTTGTCTTAGTGTGCCAGAGATGTAAGGTAGATACACCATAAAGAGAACAGTTTGGTCTATAGAAATATCTTATTGCAGATGCTCATGAGCGTTTTTCATTAAACATGCCAGGTAATTTACTTTTTCGTCTTCTGCAGGCTGATCACGTAAAAATGCACACCATCAATCTGTACATGAGTGTCAACAATTTTCTCCGGAAATAAGAAGTTGGTTAGATGGTAATATGCCCTGATGTACAAGGTGCCACTTGAACCTTGCTTTTGGTGTGCCTTAGAAATCATATTTGAACAAACGACTGAATTCCCATCCTCAACATGTGGCACAAATTGGATATTTCATCATTTGAACCAACTCGAAACACGTACCAAGCTTGTGGCAAAAGCCTTTATGATGGAAATATGAAGGGACACGAAAAAAAAAAAAAAAAAACTTTGGAGGCAGATTGGTGATTCATGTTACATTGTGGGAGTTGAGAGACAGATAGCCACCTCATAGTATATTGATTGATGTTCACGGCATTTGGCAATATTAGCAAAGCCGAGCCAGTATAGCCCAGTTGTATTACTTGTGCGGCAAATTTATGAGCCCAATGTCAGACAGATGGATCCATTGATCACGATGATGAACAAGTTTTTCATAAGCGAGTTGATGATTGCACAATTACGCTCCTCTTCATTTGTCTGCTGGCTTGTGCAAATGTTTGTCCACATTTATGCAAGTTTACATGCTATCGTCTATTAACTTTGCAGTTTTTAGCAGGTCATGTAAGAGTTGACATGTTAAACTTGAGAGAGAGTAGCATTAGTCTTTCACATGGACGTCCAAAAGAGCAGTTTGTCTCCATCAGAGATGAGAGCTGTGGACGGTTGTCTAGTCTTTCTGGAACCACCGTCCATGCCCGTGGAAGCCAGAGCAATTTGTTTCAGCAGTTTCATTTGTTGAGTTTCGTTGGCAACACTCTATCAGTCGCTGAATGTGCTACAGCACATATACTATGTTTGCGATGCATACTGAGTAACCGCAGACTTACAAGAGACCGGGCATGTGTGGAATTTTTTAGTACAGGGATGCGAATGTGTGTCTTAAGAGGTCAATCATTTTTGTTGGTAAAGCCAATTCCCTGTGAGCCTTTGGGCTACTACTTTTGGAAAAGGGAAGAACATGTCATATATCCATGCTGATTACATTATGATGAGAATCTTAAAGCTCACAAGTTAAGGGAAAAATTTTCACTGACAGCTGTGGTGTATGCATGTCTCTTGGCCAGTGGTTTTTGCATTGCCTGGCAAGTCTTGTTGTGGCTGTCTTCCCCTGTGTCAGCTGGAGCATGACATGCCAGGCTACGCAACAACCACTGATTTCAGATGAAACAGTCTCAGTGGTACTTAAATGAAAACTGTTTTATGGAAAATACAAACACTCCTTGCTTCAGATTTGGGTATTATGTGAAATAGGGACTGGCTATGGAATTTGTCCATTTATTGTAATAGCCTCATGCCTGTAAATAACATTTTTACCTGTATGTAGATATTTTGTTGCCTGCATAGCAGACCCAGGCAATGTATTTTATCCACTCTGCTGGCAAGTGTTGCAGAGATAACACAGAACTTGGTCTGCTTTGCAGGCAAGATAATTTGTAGAAAAAGGAAAAAGGTTACTGAGGTTTGGCCAATGAACTCTGTCTGTGCTAATCGCAAAAGTTGAGCTCAATTGAAATATTCCACTGGTTCCAGATTCAGATTTGTCCTAAAGAGACCTTCCATTCAAGTGCCAGCACACATGTAGTTTCAGAGAAGATCAACATGATGCAGGTCAACAGCTTTCTATGGCATGTTTTTGGCTCAAAGTTCAGCAAGGAAAGCTGTTGACTCAATCTGCATCCTAGCACTGAAAGGGTTAATATATTGTACATAGCTCCTAAGTGGGACAGAAATGCTTCATGGGGAAAGTTGGGAATTAAATGACTTCAAATATTATCCCTAATTAGGTCCAATGGGCACTTAGAAAACTAATAATGAAAAGAGCCTCAGTTGTGAATCATTGTTTGCCACACAGCAATGTTACTACATACAATAGTGCAAAGTTTTGTATATTTACCATGATTTAAGTCCCCCCTCCCCCTCTGAAAGTCAGAAGGTGGTGGAAAGGGCACTAAAAAGGGACATGGTAAGTTAGGGGTGGGGTACTCAGAGGGGCAGTGTAAACTTGGTGGAACTAAAAAGGGGAAATATGGTACTTTTGGAAGTTAAGGACACTAGAAAAGGGACAATATTGTAAGTTTGGAGACACTAAAAAGGGACAATATGGAGAATTGAGGAACACTGAAAAGACAATATTGTAGTTAAGGAGTACTAAAATGGACAATATATGTATGTACAGTTGAGGAACACTAAAAAGGGACAATATGGTAGGTTTGGGGACACTATAAGGGACAATATTGAGAGCTAGGGAACACTAAAAAGGGACAATATAGCAGGTTGGGGACACTAAAATGGGACAATATGTAGAGTCAAGGAACACTAAAAAGGGGCAATATAGAAGGTTGGGGGACACTAAAAAGGACAAGATTGTAGGTTGGAGACAATGAAAAGGGACAATATGGTAAGTTGGGGGACACTAAAAGGGACAGTATTGAGAGCTAAGGAACACTAAATGGGACAATATGGTAGGTTGGGACACTAAAAAGGGACAATATATAGAGTTGAACACTTAAACAGGGCAATATGATAAGTTGGGGACAATATGTAGAGTTGAAGAACACTAAAAAAGGGCAATATGATAAGTTGGGGGACAATATGTATAGTTGAAGAACACTAAAAAAAGGGTGATATGGTAAGTTGGGGGACAATATGTAAAGTTGAAGAACACTAAAAAAAGGCAGTATGGTAAGTTGGGGGACAATATGTAGTGTTGAAGAACACTAAAAAGGGCAGTATGGTAAGTTGGGGGGACAATATGTGGAGTTGAAGAACACTAAAAAAGGGCAATATCATAAGTTTAGGGACAATATGTAGAGTTGAAGAACAGTTAAAAAAGGGCAATATGGTAAGTTGTGGACAGTAAAAAGGGAAAATGTGGGCAGTTTGGGGCAAAAAAGGGACTATATGGTAAATTGGAATTTTGGGACCAACAGAATATTATCAAGGACTTTCCCACGTAGATGTTACATGTGCATAAAGATCCTTGTCAGTGATCCACTTCAAGTTACATTGTCTTTTTTATTTTATTTTTTTTCAATGTAGTGCCTGTTAAATTTCTTGAGAGTATTTCCTGACCATATCCCGTAACATCCACACACTTCAGAATAGTCATATTAGAGCTGTTACCCAAATTTCAAGTCACGGAAGTCTCACTAAAGGCAGCATATCATGTGCATCTAAAATATTCTGTATCATTCTTCTGTTTATTGTCATGACACGTCAGAGGATATCCTCTGTGGAGACAGTAAACCTGGTGTCTGCATCATCAGATTTTTTTCTGTAGCCATATGAGAGAAATTACAGCTTTAGATCCCATAACACTGGATAATCAGATGTTATTCCATTGATTGATTGATTGATTGATTTTATTTATTTGTTGGTTGGTTTAAACATATTTTATTCAAACAATTGGGAAACAGGGCGAACCCTATATTAATCCCTCTTGTACATATAAAAGCATAGAAATCAAAGACATTACACACCAGGTAATCACAAAGACCAAGTAGTATTTAACATCACATTACAATACATATAGGTGGCAAAATGCCGAAACAAAATATTAAGGATGTAACCAAGACAGTACGCCACGTAGGGACAGTAGATGTGGTACTGACTTATTTAGTGATATGAAGTTATCTAATTGTTATATACAAGGTTGAATCAGAATTACATAAGGATGAAACCGTCAGAAGTCATATATTGTATAATTGTAGATCATTAAGTTACTGCCCCCAGCCTTCTTGTGGCTTTTATATACAGATGTACAGCTAAAAATATAATTTTGTTTTCTTTGCCATTGCACTGTTTGGAGCCATATAGAAGTGTTAGCACGGTAAAAGATGCAATAGGTAGGACCTTCCTTTGTAAAATATCCCTCGGTACACTATACCTGTTACATTCACAAAAATAGTGAAAAAAGTCTTCATTTGTGTTGCCACAGGAACACTCGGGGGAGTCAACGAGTCCTCTCTTAAAAAGATCACTTTTCAAGTTACTGCATTTCATACGAAGGCGTGCGTGTGCAATTGCTAATCTTCTATCTCCAATATAAAAATGTTTGCTAACTTCATTTGCTTTAGAATTCCGTTTAAGCTTAGATTTAAACTCGTCAAGACTTTCAGCTCTCTGAGTATCATTAGGTAATTCGTTCCATTGCTTAATAACAGAAGGAAAAAAGGAAAGCCTAAAATATTTGTTTTTTGCAGGAATTTCGGGAAAAGTGTAACGTGACCGAACTCGTTGACTAACCGGATCTGGTACAATGTTCCTCAAATATTGTGGAGTGTCACCATGTACTATTTTGTAAAAATATATCAGTTTTGCATTTTTCCGTCTTTCGGATAATTTTTCCTACCCTACTTCTTCATATATTAAATCATGGACCGTACCTTTTGTAGCACCTGATACAATATGTGCTGCAGCTTGCTGAACATTTTCCAGCTGCTCGGATTGAGTTGCTGTGCAGCTATCCCACACAATTGACCCATACTCCAAAGTTGGTCTTATAAAACTGAAATACAAAATGTTTAAAGATTTTCTACTTAAACGAAATTGTAGATATTTCATTATATTAACCATTCTCATACTTTTGGTGACTAGGCTATTGATATGACTTGACCAAGCTAAATCTGATCTGACAATTAGACGTAAATGTTTATGTTCTGTTACATTTTCTACGATTTCATTCTTAAAAACCGAATCAGGGTAATCCAAGGGTATTCGCTTTTTAGATATTATCATGCTTTTAGTTCTGGTTGGATTGAAAGAAACAAGCCACTTTTGTGACCCGGCATCCATATCTTGCAGGTCAAAATTAAGAGTATCACTTACAAGTACTGGGTCATCTACATGTACAAAAAGGGTGGTGTCATCAGCAAATAAATGAATCGGAGACTATACAATGTTTACAACGTCATTGATAAAAATCAAGAACAGCAAAGGTTCAGAACTGAGCCCTGGGGGACTCCTGCTTTAACTTCACCCCAAGATGATTCACTTCCCTGTACAACAACCCGTTGTTTGTGATCCTGAAGATAATCCTTAAACCACAATAGAAGGGAGCCTCTGACACCAGCTGTCTCTAGTTTATGCAGTAACCCAGGATGATATACATGGTCAAACGCCTTTATGATATCACAAAATACCACTCTTATATCTTTTTGTTGATCCAAGGCCTCATTTGTTGGTTGGTTGGTTGGTTGGTTCATTGGTTGGTTTATTTATGGAGTTGTTTTCTGAAATTAATGTTGCAAAATTATGAATATATTGCAGGCAGTTTAAATTTTGAACATGTCCAAAAGTATATACATGGATGAAGTTTTCATTTTTAAAATGAATTCTGTTTCGAACAAAATTTTCACAAAAATATTTTAATCAGGATATGTTCCAAAAACATGCCAGTTTGGCTGAAAAATTTTAAAGGCGTGTTTTCTTTTTTGCAAAAGTTGTTGGCTTTTATCTATGTATATATACATAATAATAATCAAAAAGAAGTCAGGCCAATGACTGTTCCTACACAAACCTGAATTACCTGTGAGTAGGATGCAACAGAATGATTTGCGTCAATACAATGCACTTTTTGAAGGCCTTGCAGACTTGGATTAAACTATTTTCTGTATACTTTTTGTCCCAATTCAAATGCCCCTGAAGGGAAGTGCTTGCAAAAATGGGCCACATGACCCTGTGCTGAAAAGTTACGATTTATGCAGTCACAATGGTACATTATAAATGCCAGTGCAAATACAGTTGAACCTATTGTATAGGGTCAGCTCTTACACACTGCCCAATAAAAATGACCACAAACAGTGGTTGACCTTTCACTGTAGGTATGCATAAAGGGCCAGCATAAGAGGAACAATGGACAGTTAGGAAGTGAACTGGGGTGTTATAATAATATGTTAAAAGGAACAGAGGGGTACTCATGTTTACTGAATTGTCTTGGATTAAACCACAATTGACAAGATTAATCTCGATTAATACTGTGTCATCCCTCTGAAATGCCTGGGGTGCTTAGGAAATTCAACTGAAATACGCTCCAATTTGAGACCTGAATTTGGAAAATTTTAGCTGTCTCAACTGCTCAATCATCATAAAACATATATTTTATATTCTGAATGAGCGGGACTTGAACTCTCTCCAAAGTTTGTGATGACCTATGAGGGTGAGGGCTAGGGATGTGATCAGATCTTATTTGGGACAGGGTGGCAGCACTGGGATGAAAGGGTCAATGACAAAGTGACGGTATGATCCCCACGGGAAAACGCAATAAAAATCATGGTGATTGGTATGTTAAGTCAATTTGGTTTCTTGTGGTTTCAAATATGTTAACCAGGTTGAGACAAATGGCAACAGCTTTTGTAATAGAAATGTAGAGATTCCGTCAATATTTGCTTTTGCAATCGGTCCATGTTTCATTGCAATCACTGCAAACTGCAACATTGTACATGAGCATGTTATGGCAGTCATCAACATTAGTTATTTTCATTGATGCTGGTGGTCCTGAATTAAAGAAAAGTATAACTCCAAGGGTAGATTCATGATGTCCAAAATGGGTGCACCCTCGGACAAATTAATGTAGGAACAAACTTTAAAACTTGAAGCAGTATAATGCAGATATCAAACAATGATAGACACATTCCTTCCTGATAACAAACTTAAGACCTTTTTACAATATATGCGTGATTGTGAGTAATATTAATGGGGTTTACCTGACCCTTATAAAGCTGGGTAAATTTACTATGTTTTGCTACAATGACAAGATAGTTGCATTCCATGCCTCAAAATCATTTGATTCAATGTTTTGTAGTAGTGAACCTTTTCCCCCCAATTCACTGTGACTGCAACTTATTTTCGAGTGGCTTCATAAAGGTTTGACCACTGTTTATTATTTTTTTTGATGACCTCTGACCACAAAAAAAAAATGACTGAATACTGACCGCCTTTAGCAGGTGACCACTCGTTGCAGGTTATTTTACATAACAGAACATCTGAAGGCTCTGTATGTCACAAATGTTGCCAGTATGAGCAGGGAACCAGCTACTGCACTGGTCCTTGCTGGCAGACACTGCTGTATCCTCAAAGTGAAGGAGTAAAATAACACTCAGTTTGTTACTGATATAAAAAGTTCTAAATAAACAGTAGTGATTTTATGCACAGAACCCCAGCATGACATTGTACATGTCAAGTGTCACTAGTCATGAACACAGACTTGTGCAATTCAAAATTGAGAGGGATAACATCTGGCTTTCTGTTGATAGACATGCAAGTGCATTGATCATGTGATACGTGACCTTTGGAATTTGCTTGAAAAGAAACTCGTTTGGTTCCAGGCTATGATGTGTGGGGTTCTTTCATTATGTGGCACAGAGCTCCCTCTTCATGACACCCTTCATCGCAAGGTGTGTTCTGATGTAATGCTATGGTCCAGTGGCTTCCCACAAAATGCTTTTCTGGTTACTTCTATGTTAAAAATCTTTCTGTAACAAGGCCATTTTGTTTGTATAACCCAGCCTACTCTGCAGAACCCACTTCCAGCATCATAAAAAGGGAGCACAATACATGTATACTACTGCACAAGGTGTTCCCATTTTTCTGTTAGCTGGTAGTGAAAGGAGTGGATAGATTGTACATGTATTAATATATCAATCATTTTGTGGGACACATGATGCACAATTGTACTGTTGTCTATTTTCAGATGATCCCCAAAGGGAGGAAGATGGTACCACAACATCTACAGCAAATAATCGTTCAGATGAGGAAAATCTAGAGTCAGAAGATGGCGAAGAGGAGGACGACGAAGAACAGGTGCCCTTGACACACAAGAGAAACTCCCCTGAACCAGTGTCAGTCAAATCCAGTGAGGGACCTGAAGCACTTGCTGCCAAAATGGATACAGAAAATCTTTCAGGGTGTTACGCGAGTCCCAGTCGTAACAGCACACCTCTCATGGCCAGTTCCCCTATCAGTGAATCGGATTCTAATCATCACCCAGTTCGATGCATGCAAGGAGAAGAACCACTGGACTTGTCCATGAAGTCAGATACAGCCTTAGATCTGTCTTTGGGGAAAAAGATTAAGGCAAAGACTGTTATCCCACCTGTGTGTAATGGCATGGAGACCAAAGAATCTTCATCGCTGAAAAGTCTGGAACAAAAGTTTGGGGGCAATGCTCTGGATAATTTACATTCAAGGTCACAGACACTTCAGCCAACTATTTTGCGTGCATTTGGCAGTACAAGTCTGTACAACTCAGCATTATATAATGCACCTAGCTTACCAGTTACAGATGTACTGTATAAGCGGAACATGGGACAACACCCTTCAGTGGACTCTGATCATAGGAAATTCAAAAGTCAGTTTGAACAGGTGAACATGTACAGCCACGATGGCTCGTCAAATGATAATATGAAGCATACCAATTTTGTATGTTCCTGCCAAGAACATTTCGAGTCTTTATATGAGCTAAGTGTGCATATGAAGGAGAAAGGGCATGTCCCCAATAGTGCAAAGAGCACCAAAGCGGAGTACCCGAAACTGGTTCGGGGTCAGGATATGTGGTTGAACCAAGGGACTGAGCAAACCAGACAAATTCTGCGCTGTATGAAGTGCGGGGAGTCGTTCAAATCCCTGCCCGAGTTAACTATGCATATGATGCAGACTCGCCATTATCGAAACATTGTCAGCTCTCGTGGGGACAAGCCCTATAAGACAGGTGAACACTATGATGACTGGGTTGTTAATGAGTCTGTATTCAAGTGCAAGAAATGTCAGCATAGCTTCCCCGATATGGAAGCTTTGGCCAAGCATATGTATTCCTCTGGCCACCATAAAAAGCCTTACTGTATCCGTACCTCCTGCCGAGCCTCGTCTTCACCTTCTCCACCAAAAATCAAAGATCCAAGCAGCAACTCCCGCAGACACACTCCGACAGTTGCATCTTTACTAGAATTCAAGAGACACTGTTCTCGTGAACCCTCAGTTGAACGAGATGAACACAGCATCAAGCAAGAAGATAGCGGTGAAGATCAAGAGTCAAGTAAAATTACTTGTGAGAACTGTGCCAAAAAAATTGACACATCAGCATTTGTTGAGCATGTGCGGTTGTGCGTGAAAAAGTCAACAGTGGTTAATGCTTTGAAGGAAAGATTAAAGTCTCCAGAAAGACAAAGCGAGGTCATGAAGCCGGGAGGTCACGAACCCATGCAACAAGACCAGGAACATGAGGATGGAGGGGAGGACACAAAGACAGGCATAAAACATCTGGATCTGGTCAGGCCAGTTATACCCGCAACACAGATCAGTCTGAGCGACAGATGCACAAATGTAGCTGATTCCACTAATAGTTTGTGTCAAGACCATTTGAATGAAAGCAGTCGGAGTTCTGCTCTCAAAGAAATGGAAGATTTTATAGAGAGAAGCTTCATGGGTAGGGGGCAGTCTCGCAGACACAGGGGTAATGTATCTAGGCACCATGCAGTCTACACTAGTCATGTGACGACTAGTTCTATGGATTCTGAGATGCCAGACAGCACGGCAGCAACCCAAGTGTGTGAGTTGGGTGGTGGCAAAGAGGAAGAAAAGTTCCCCCACATTGCCAGTACAAGAGTCTCAGTGCTAAGAGAGGGCGGGTCATCCATGGCAAGGGAGGAGGCCAGACGAGAGCAAGTTGGAGGCAAGGATCTCAAAAAAGAAAAGGACGAATGCAATGGTCAGGAGGACGACGACAGAAAAGTTACCAAAGATCTGAAAAAACAATCAGGCAGCAATGGTGATGCACCTCGGGAGGCAACACCAGAGGGGAAAGAATCTCAGGTTAAGCTAGAGCAGAAGTATCTTTGTGATGAGGACAGTAAAGACAGTGACGAAAATGGAGGCTCGGCCTTGGAATCCTTGTACGGACTGGTTCATAGCCAGTCTTTCAGTACAGAACACCCCCTGGACAGCTTACAGAAACTGATCCATAATACTGAGCACAGGGTGAACCCAAATGGCAGTAGCATAAGTGGAACTAGTATCTCCCCTGGCCAGATGCACCAAGTTCCGGGGACAGTCATACTTGTCAATCCCATCTTTACAGTTGTACCTCAAAGCAGTGCAAATGCCTCTGTGCAAATAAGTATTTCAGACTCTGGTATGGAGAAGGAGGAGGAGACAGCATCAAGCAAAGATTCTGCTAGTCCCCAGGCGAAAATGGACAATGACGAGCCGGGCGAGTTCTTATGTCAGGCCTGTAATCGTAGTTTTTCTTCAAAGGGATCCTACAGGTATCACTTGAGTCGATGTCACTTGACAAGTGTAAAGAAGTACGGTGTCAAGGATGCCATTAACATGAGCCCCTACGTATACCTGCCGCTAGATCATTCAGCTAAATTTAACAAGTATTATGAAATGGCCAAAAAATTGGCAAACAAGGGAAAGGAGGAGCAACATTGATATGGTATATTGGTCTCCTACATCAGGGATCATCCATTGTTTCCATCTTTTTTTCTTTTCTTTTTTTCTGAGCCTTTCTCACTGTCAAAATACAATGACCTACAGTTGTCCTTTTTATACAAGATGAAAAACAAGATTTTGACATAGTGCATGGTGGTGGTCCATTGTAATTGGTAAAGTTGTAGAGCAAATTTGGTGCATTCGTTTCTAGATTATAACTCAAGAACTGTTTGAGATCATACATGGATATTATACTAGATGTAAGTTCACTGTAAAGACTAAGTGACTGAATAGATGTACACTTGATTCATTATATTCCTGAGGTCACAGGGCAATTTCAGTGAATTTGAATAGCCATCTACCATTCCAGTACATGTACTGTCCTGGAGAGACAGGGCCATGCATCTCAGATTACCCTGTATTGGAACATTTGTACAGTGTAAGTCCAATGCCATTTCATCATAAACAATTCTTCCCAAAGAATCCTTATTTATGCTGAAAGCTGCCAGCCTGTGCATGCAAGGTTAGCTGAGCACATCATTATCACAGTCCTCTAGTTAAAGTGTCCCTGCTACAGTCTATAATGGAAATAATGAATGATCCCTTGTGTTTTTGTACTGGATTATTAAACCAGCACTGAAAAAAAAATCCATGACACAGTCCCTATGGGTCAAAAGGGTGTAACAATTTAAGTGCCCTGTTTCAGTGATATTTAACATATTCAAGTTGACTGCATAACTTAAACTTCTCTCATTCCTGTTTGATCAAATGATGGCATGTTTTTTTGAAGTTTGTGAAACTTGCTTCTGAAGACTTCTGTGGAAAGCTTCACAAGTAACGAGACTCTCGGATGAAATGTAGATATTTAATTATTTGGAATCTAATTCCTGTGACAAATATTTGTGTTTGTAATATTGTTATACTGGTGAGTGTGAAGTACCATGTGATTGTGAAAACTTTTACACCAGGTTCTATATGTGGATCGACACCAGCATTTTGACAGTAGAGGGAATTAATTACGAGTTGTATTAGAAATACAGGAGGTGGCACAGTGTCACCTTGGTAAAGTTGCTAAATGTTTACATGTTTTGTTTTTACACTTGCAGAGTCTTTATCTCAGATTCAATTCATTGGGCCATGTTTGTAACAGACTATGTTCTGTACAATTTGCTGAAAACCCAGAGAAAGCTTTACAATATTTATTAAATGCAGATGATGAAGATAACCTAAATAGTAGCATGATGCTGAATTCACAGTAGAATGTGTTATGTTGGAATGAGTCTTGTGTTAGTTTAGTTTCAGCTGGTGGCTTTGCGGTGCACAATGTGACATCACATGAACAAACAGTTTGTTCTGTCCTCAGAGTAGACTGGTCGAGACTGACTGCAGGTTGATGTACCTACATGTACGTGCACAATGATGGAAGGCCCGTAATTGCCTTGAAGGGAGGGCATACTTGGTTCCAAATGCAGGGACAGTTCATTGCCAAAATGTTTTGTGTTGGAATGTGCCATTGGTTGACCAGATAATATAACAAACTGTGATTGGATATCAATAAGTGGTAATTTCTTATGATTTGGATGAAGGGCTGTCAGATCAAAACTTGACATGAACAATTTTGAAATTCTGCTGCACATTTGGATGCTGTAAAATGTGTGCACACTCTTTGTTGGAAATATCTTTGTGCTCAATGTAAAGGACGTGTACATCAACAGAATTTCTGTTTGCAGGTTATAAAGTATATGTATCAAAAATGTTCCTTTTTTTGTGGATGTATGTTTTGATATATATATTTTTGTTTTTGTTTTTTGGTCTCATTTGTTCCATTTATAATTTTGCAGATCTGACATGGTAAAAAGGTAAATAAATGTTCAAGAGAGTAACATCAAAAACAAATGAGGATAAACTGTTTTAAGAAAACGACTCTATCTCTTGTATTTATTTTTTTTAACGTTTTTTTTGGGGGGGGGGGTAGAATAAATTTTCAGACTTCAGTATAGATAAGTTTGTCAAGGCAGCATGACCCACCAGTCACGTCTCTACCTGCAAAGTCACCAGTTTACTTCGCATACACTAAATATCAGACACCCATGAACGATACATTTTGGACAGGAAAACTGCTCCATTGTACTTTTGTCATGTGTCTTCTACTTGTTTTTTTTTTTTTTTTTTTTTAAACCCTGTCAAATGATGTTCCAGATAGTGTATATTCTCATTAGACCATACCATTAACTGCACAAGGGAGAAAGGAGGGTTTTGAAACTTTCTCACTCCAGTTGAGATTGTCTCATATGGTATGTGAGTGATGGACAGATAAAGAAAGTCTTGGTTCACTTCTTTGAAGTTAAGGATGGGTTGAGAGCTTCACATATGGTCTCAAATACCATGACATTCCATATGATAGATTCCACTTTTATAATGGAAGAACACAATTTGTCAGTTTGATGTTGACTCTGGTGATGAGTGATCTGGATGTATGAAATCACATCTGCGTTTGCCAAGTGAAACATCCATCAATTTGCATAATGGAGTTATGACAGTGTGTGTTTTTCGAACGGATTTGTTATTGGCAGCTAGCTCTACTTTTGTCGTGCATTCAGTCAAGAGGTGACTGGGTGCACACTCTGGTGGCATTGACAGCCAGTGGTGGCAGCCAGCTTCAGATCAGTAGTGTCAAGACATTGACAGCTGGCATTGGCAGGAAGCTTCAACTTGGTTGTTCCAGAAATTTCCTTGCCAAACCATACCTAATGCTTCACAGTTACTGGTGCCACCCGCCTATTGCATTTTCATCTATAGTCAACAAAAAGTGTAACATGTTATTATATTATCAGATATAAGACAGTAATATTTCTTCTTTTGGTTGAATATACATGCATGCAATATGATAAGACCATAGGCTGACACAAGGTGACAGCTGATTTCAAAAATTGTAAAGAGCATATGTTACTGGGGATCGTTGAAGTGTAAAACCAAGCAAAATTTTGCTGATCCATCAGTGATACTTTGATGGTAAATTACACAGACATGGTTATCCAGGGGCAAATCTATTGTTGATTTTGTTGTGGCTTTGACAGAGTGTTCCCTTAATAACAGAAAATCTAACAAAGAAATACTTGTGTACTTCAAGCCTGTGTGTGTGTGTTTTTTTGTTTTGTTTTTTGTTTTGGTGCCATTGAGTAATGTATATCCCAGAGAATGATTTAAATCAAGGTTATCATATCTCTCCACCAAGGTTCTGTATGATGATGAAATATCGGAAAAATTATCGGACTTAGGGGTTCATATATTTTATTTTGTTGTTTACAATCTCTGAAGTTGTGATTTCATAAGATTTTTGGTACCATTTCAGATGCAATGATCCAATTTCCTTTTTAATTCATCTTCATGTGGTAGACTATATCCTAGATGCATTTTTAGCAAGATATCAAATAAAGAAAAAAAAATGATGGATGTGAAGAGGTACAATGCATGTAACCCACACAATGAAATATATGAGCTTACTGATTTTCTGTGGAATATGTGAAAAAAAACTGAACTGTGTATGTGACTCGTTATCTGTAAATCTTTACTAATGATCTCATTTGGATGTTTTGTGGAGTGGACTGAAACCTGTCTCAGTTAAATTGTAAATATGGTTTATGCAGGAGAGAACTCTTTCAAGACTTAAGGTACTAAGTTAACTCCTGTACAGGAACACTATTTGTAGTGGCCAAAAGAAATATACTTGTGAATAAAATATTTATTGTACAAGATGTTGGAAAGTTCGAATTGCAAGTAATGAACTAATGTAATGGACAGCTTTATCTGGACTAACATTTTAGACTTAGGTTAAGGTTAGTTCCAAGATCTGGTGACATGGTATGTACTTCATTACACAGTCAGAATAAAACTGAGACGACATTTTTGTGGTGCACTCTTCATGTGCTCAACACTCATAGCATTCCAATGCAAGCTACTGGTTTGGAGGAAACTACATGTACATGTCTCATCTGAATTGTTCAGTGAACAAAAAGAGCAAAATAGCAAAATTCAAGACCATATGGCACACACGAGAGACTAACATTCAGTGTTCTTGGTTTGCATAGGCAAATGTTGACAGACTGGTCTGATGCCTTTTGTGCAGTTTATTTATTTAATTGTGGAAAAATCAAACAGGTAGATCTGGTACCTTTTAAGCTTCTGTTAGACCCGTTCTATTCAATATATCAGTAACTGTCCTTTTTTTTTCAATTGGCTGTGAAAATAGGGACTTGCTTTGTCTGTGTTCTTGATCTTGTGTTGTTCTCCCCAACTGAATGTTTTTTTCCAGTAATATGTCAGCTACAGGCACGGTATTTAAGTGACTCTTTTTTCTGGACTAGAAACAGCAAAAAATGGAGATAAAACACAAATGTAAAAAGTTTATGTACCAAGACTTTCTAACCTGCACAACAGAATATTACATTTTCCTCCCCTCTCTAATCTGCCTCTGATCAGCAGCCAACCAGACTAGCCCGTAACTACCCATCCAATTGCCCAGAAGCATACAGATGTAAAAATGTCGTCTGCTGCAATGTTTCAGCTTAAATTTCCAACTCTTCACAAAACATTTTGAATGAAAGTTGGACAAGAGGACCATCGCAATAGAACACCTCGGACTGACAGCTTTCCTTGGCACGGGTTGATCCCAGCCCATGCCAAGCAAAGCTGTTGATGCAGTTCTGTTCAGACCAGAAAAGGGCTACCTGGTTACGTGCCAGTGGATCTTTGACAGGTACTTGCATCATTTTAATGTCACAAGGATCAGTTGTCATTGATTGGATCTGTTTCTGATCTGTCTTACATGTATATGGATTTTTGTTTCCATGGATTTACCGCTTTTCTCCACTCGAGTGAATTTGTCTCATCCCTAGGACAAAAACAAAAACAAAAAAACAAAAAAAAAGGAAAGAAAAGAAAAACAAGCAATGTATTTATTTAACACTTTGTGGTTTTGTTTTGGCAGGTGCATAGACAAAGAATGATATTTTAGACAGCTGTAAGTCCTACACCATTGATGAAAGCTTAATGTTGAGTTTAGTAATGGTAAAGGTTTTGCAAACTTGGATGACATTTTATTTTTGGTTAAAGTACATGTTTGACAAACATGACTTTAATTGGCGAAAAATTCATCTAAAAGGTTTGTCTGGTGCAACTGAGCATGCAATCAAAGTTTCAGATATAAAAAAATGCAAGAGATAATGTCTGACTGATAAATGAATAAATTGGTAAAATTGATTTATTTTATTTTTGGCAGGTGCATAGACAAAGAATGATATTTTAGACAGCTGTAAGTCCTACACCATTGATGAAAGCTTAATGTTGAGTTTAGTAATGGTAAAGGTTTTGCAAACTTGGATGACATTTTATTTTTGGTTAAAGTACATGTTTGACAAACATGACTTTAATTGGCGAAAAATTCATCTAAAAGGTTTGTCTGGTGCAACTGAGCATGCAATCAAAGTTTCAGATATAAAAAAATGCAAGAGATAATGTCTGACTGATAAATGAATAAATTGGTAAAATTGATTTATTTACCGGAAGACCGGTAGAAAATCTTAAATATTCTTGCATATATTTCCTTGAATTACAGATATTGAAACTAGTACTGTCTGTCTTATGCAGAACCATGGGCAAAGAAATCTCTCTCTCTCTCTCTCTCTCTCTCTCTCTCTCTCTCTCTCTCTCTCTCTCTCTCTCTCTCTCTCTCTCTCTCTCTCTCTCTCTCTCTCTCTCTCTCTCTCTCTCTCTCTCTCTCTCTCTCTCTCTCTCTCTCTCTCTCTCTCTCTCTCTCTCTCTCTCTCTCTCTCTCTCTCTCGGTATTTGTGTTTTATTGTAGTTGACATAGACAGGGAGTCGTCCAGCATCAATCAGAATTGTCTCAAATAAGTTAAAATTTCCATCGTGTTGACTAACAGTATGTAGAATTACCAGAAACTGCATTGACTGAAGTTCTTGTGTTAAAGGGCAGGTGCCCATGGGTCAAAATGCCTACTTTCTATAGTTATGCCTGTTCAAGGTGACCTACTTTGTTTGGATATAGTGAAGCCTTGTTATAATGACACCCTCTGTTCCTTGCAAAATTTATCAGATACATGTACCTGAATTTGTCAGATACCTGTGACTTTAAGTCTCTCAAAGCTTGCTCGTTAGGTAAACCTTTTGGATATGGGAGTGTCATTGTAATGAGGTTTCACTGTACAACTTGCCTGACAGAGAACTGCAATACCCAGTGACCATAATGCACATGGGTTTTGAAAAAATCACTAGTGCTTTGCAGTGGCTTGGGTCATACCACAATGTACAGTGCTACTTTCATATGTTTAATTCAGAGTAGTTTGGTATGACATTGTATATTAACTCATTCCATACCGGTCCCATATTTTTCCGTATATTAACCTAGATTAAGACGACAATTGCATATTTAAATTCTTCATGAAAAGAGCTTTCATTCAAGTACCAACATGCCTATAGTCTTAAGTCAGTGGTTCTGGTACTGCCTGGCAAGTCATGCTACAGCTGCCACAAGGGCAGCTGCAGCATGACTTGCCAGGCAGTGTCAGAACCAATGACCAGGGCCTGTGACCATAGTATGGAATGAGTTAAAAGGACAAGACCGTGGAAATTTAAATTTACAAGCAGGTGCCCAAATTCTTGCACTGTAAGTCATTCTTGTAGAATTTACACTACTGGCAGCCAAGTGGCAACTTTCTTCTGGTCTTTTGCTGTACCTGAAATCACTGTAACTTGCCAGTATGTTATTATGAGCCAGTACGTTGCATATTAGGCATTACATTGGTGTATTATTGAAATTGGCAATTTATCCCTTTCATGTTTGAATTAAGACTGAGTCAGCACCTTTCCATGGCATGGGTTGGGCAGTGAGTGCCCAACCCATGCCTTGGAAAGCTACTGACCTGAAGCATATGATCTTGATAGGTCTCGTCTACAATTCTCAGTCAAATTGTTTGTCAGTACTGTTTTAACTAGTTGAAATCACAGAAGCAGACGACATTTGACCTCCAGCTGGTTTTGGCTGGTTTAAGGGGGAAAGAGTTAAAATGAGCTATCAAATGACAAACAATTGAAGTTACATTTAACGGAAAAGTTACTGGCAACAGGATCCCCAGTTAATCATGGTAAAATCATTTTTATTTATTGCCTGTTTCTCACATTCACATGGAGAAAAGTTGGTAGGCAGTTTCATGGATCAAATTCTGAGCATAAACAAAAATTATTCCTGGGTAAGAATCCAGATATCATCTGACTAGGAACTGGTAAATTACTCATTAAAATACATCATAGTTTTAATTGAATAGCGTAATGCTGTTGTTTAAATCACAAGTAATATTTGTTCTCTGTCTATTGGTACATGTTTTTTTTTTCAGGGGTGGGGGTGGGATGATTTTTTTTCCCATGGGATGAAACCCATAAGTACAGATCAATGGGTGAACGAAAAGAAATAAATAATAATAATAATAAAAACTCAAGATAATCTTAGAAGGTTCAGTATATAATGGAGAAAGAGTTTGTTTAACCTTGTCAATGTTCTCTACTAAAGTTGTGCTCATCTTACCTACTATAATGATCCCAGATTCTAATTCCCCATGAAAAGGCCTTTCATTCCGGTACCATAATGCCTGCAGTTCCAGAGATGAAAAATGATGTCCCAAGTATGCTTCACATACAGAGCACCCATAGCATTGCAGGCAAAGCTGTCACCTGTCGGGCTAGCACTAAAGGGTTAATAATGGTGGTAGAATAATGGAATTCAGGACTCCAGATGGCAGCACTTCACAGTGTTTATTTGCCCAGATTTGGCTACATGCTTAACAAAAGCTCAAAGGGATTTGCTGTTATGTGTATAAGTAAAATTATGCAAATGATCACCCTCAAGTGCTGCCCTCTGGGTCCTAAGAGGGTCAAATTTCTAGATGGCATTGTCCACAACTGTGAAAACCATGAATGATATCCAAAGAACCATTTTTGCAGTTTGTTATGTATAGCAGGTGGACTTTCAGATCGATACTTTGATTTAATTCTGGGCCATTGATTGAAAGCATTGTTTATATGCGTGACGATTTTGAAGAAACAGATCGTACATAAAGCTCATTCCTATATGTTGAAAGAACTCTTGTTTGTTTTCTTTGTTAACATGTGTGCATCAAAGTTCTTTTTCAAAAGGGTCATTCAGCAGGTTAGACTTAACTATTGAAAGAAAGGATTACATTACACGAAAATTGTTTATGATTTTCTTTTCTTTTTGCAACAAATGGCAGCATCGCTGCATTCATGTGATTTCTAGATAAATCATTCTTACTCTGTAAATTGTGTAGTCCATTTAGTAATGAAAGAAAACAATAAATGCAATATAGATTAAATATACTGTAAACTTGGCTGTGTGAATTATGGCATTCACGTATACATACCTCCACTGAATCATGCTTTGCTACAGTGCCAGGCTTTCCTTGCTGGGGGTGTATTTCCCATTCTCGGCCAGGTGCTTTTCTCTGAAGGTTGCTGGTTCGAGACCCGGCCGTTCTTTGGTCACAAAAATTTGTAAATATTTATTTCAATCTGAAATGCCGTAAACAACAGCAAAAATACACAATCTGGTGAAATATGATTCAAATACCAGTATATATATATATATATATATATATATATATATATATATATATATATATATATATATATATATATATATATATATATATATATATACATACATACATACATACATACACACATACATACATACATACATATAGGCCTACAACAAAAATTCTCTTCTTTCACTTTTCATCTACTCGTGAAATGGTTACAGAAGCTGTTAAACTCTTTCATTGCATATTGAGCTCTATTTATCACCAGAATTTAACCCAGTCTTCATTGCGGCGAACACATATCCCAGGGAACTGGTATATTGTGATGGCTTGTCCGTCTGTTGCAGAATTTTCCTCAGACATTGAAGTATTTGTAATGCCTTGGCGTAGCATCTAAAGTCGGACCTTCGCGCTTTATTAACATGGTGTTCATTTTGTGCCCATCATTGTTGCGACGTTCCGATAATGGGCAACACCAATGTTCGATGGCAGAGGCTATGGAGTAAAAAGAATCGAGATTTATCAGTCTCCGTGGCAACAGTTCAGCCTTCGTCCCGTTTTGTCCCCTCTTAGTGAAACGTACAGGCTCCTTTCAGCTAATGTCATAATAATACCTTTGAAGCATAAATGCCTCTCTCGAGAGTTTATACATGGGATTGCAACAGAGCAGACACAATCACTTCAACAGATTACTGTTTGCCAGACAGTAGTTAATATTTGTATTTTGACTGGGACAAAATAATATTCATGGTCAAATTACATCTGCGGAGCTATTTTTTTTTTGGGGGGGGGGAGAGCGGATGGAAGGAAGGATAGAATTTGTGTTATGGAACGACACGGGGCTGGGGGGGGGGGGTAGAATTTGTGTTATGGAACGACACGGGGTTTTTGTTTCTGTGGGTTGAATCGTGAAGTTACGTATGTTATAACTTAGTTCCCGCTGTGACATCCTCTGATGTGCCTCTGTTGTCACAAGTGTCGTCTGCTGTCTTCAGCTGCGGTCACTTTTCCCGCCACGAAGAGCAGTTGGACGACATACGGTTGTCGTAATTGTCAGTAAGTCGTTATTTGAGGGCCAAACCTGCGTTGGTACCATACAGCTATTCCGTGCTCTTGTCAAATAAATGGTATTGATCTGACTTGTGTCGGGTCGTTTAAGAGAGTTCGGATGATTAATGCAGACCATACATTTCAGACCACTTTTCGCCGACATGTCATTCCAAGTATTATTTTGTACCGTGATGTACGGGCACTCTGGGCCCTGAACTGTATTGCTACAGCCAAAGTCTGCGTAGGGCGGCATAGAGATATTCTCAAGGGTGCGGGGTAACTTCGTATCCCCGTTCATGCAGAAATACTGCAAATGCTGTAATATATTTATGTGAGACTTTGCTGTTAAGCTTTTTAGATCCCTCTGTTATTCGCAATAAAACACAAGTCTCAGAAGATTTGAAGGTCTTCACTCTTGGTGTCATTTTACATTTTGCCCCCACCAATGTCAGTCAATTGCCACAGACCTGAATAGACAGCCTGTCAAATATACTGTTTCTGGTAATGGACAACATGATGGGGTCAGTATGAAGAGAAACTCAAGGTCTGCTTTCAAGTCGTGGAAAATTCGCCTTTGATCGTCCAGCTTCCTCGCTCAATAACATCACAGACGCCAGAATAACATGTTTATGGTTGTTTCCCTACCATGAAATATCCAAATTCTAATTCTTGGGCTAAAGCGCGCTTTGCAAAAAATGGTGCTGCATGGCTTGGCACAATGCTTATGTATGTAGGCCTATGTATTTATGATAGTTCGAAGCCAAGAAACGAAATAGTAGACGCAATACATCTTAGATAACCCAGCAGCACAGTTGGACAGTCTCCGCTTTCATGGTTGGGTTTAAACAACAGCATTAGCCTGTAGGCCTACTTGTACAGTATTGAATTGAAAATCAGAGACATATTTGTGTTTTTGTAATGTGAAATTTGAATGTGTTGAAATAGGTAGGCCTATTTTCATTTATAAATTGCTGTTGTCAAAGTTTCGTCTTCACGCCGGTAAAATGTATCTGACATGGCCTCGGAAATTTCCGCTTTTTATTCGAAGATCAAGTAGGGGGGCTATGTTTTTTTGTTTTTTGTTTAGAGATCCTGTGCTGCTTTGGTTTTCTCCAATTTCAGCTGTGCGCCCATATAGACCTAGTTTGCAAATAGAGCAACAAATTCCCTTCTTCAGACTAGGCCGGTTGGTGCCAGGTTTCACGGAGTATGAAATCCCAAATAACAGCTTTACAAAATGATAAAAAATCTGCTTTAGCCATAGTTTTTGTAAACTTCTTGTGAAAAATCCAGTGATACTTTTTAGTTTCTCTGTGTAACTTTTTTGTTTATTGTTTTTAGATCCGAATCTATGCAGAAGTTGCATCTGTTGCGTGTACCGAATGAAAACATTTCATTGTTTGGGGGGCGGGGGCGGGGGCGGGGGCGGGAGCTTTTTAAAGTGACGCCGTGTAATTCGGGAAATGGCTATAGGGCCTACGTTCCTTATCTTCACGCCTAAACTAATGAGGATCGTCCATCAGAACTACAGGATACCTTAATTTAATTGCCCAGAAAAAAAAAAAACACACACGATGCTGTAGTCTGGCGTTTCACTGACTGATCACTGATAGGCACTGTTTAGTGCTTTGGAAAATTTATGGAAATCTCGGTTGCAAAAGTAATCCAACTGGATCACTGAAAATCCATTGTTAGATGCTTGATCACATCTGTAGTTGCTTCTTCCTGCCACTCTTTTTCAGGAAAACATCTCCACTGACTTAACTTTGAGAACAAGTTCATGTCTGAAATCCTACCTACGTCAGATGGTCAGAGGTACACTTGAGAATAGCTTCCTTGGGTTTTTGTACGACGTTATGTATGTAAAACTTTTTTACCGTGCATTATTAAGCCAGATCTTTTAAAAACACATTAGCCATTTGCAGCAAAATTTCCGTCTGGTTCATCATTAAGCCCACATTAAGCAATGTACGAATATTTGCAGATGTGTGGTTATACTTCAACATATTACGACGGGCCATCGTTGAAATGGCTGCAGCTGTTCACCGTTGGTGTTTTTGACAGTGGACCATTGCAAGTGACTGCCGTACGGAGTGGTTCAACAATGTTGAGGTCCCACTGCTTTGGAGGTGTGTGTTGTGGAACTTACAGCAGACTCGGTTACCAAACCGATTCGTCTTTCGTATAAGGTGGTCTCACAGCAAGTTTTATTGCACAAGTTGTAAAACAAGCCCATTATCCTTCATTTATTACCAGCTTCACTTACGATTCTAACGTACAAGCTTTGACTGTCCGAAAGAGACAAACCAACATTAGAACTGTAGAAATTCTATGTCGGAACATCCATTTTCAATTATTCTGCTCTATTAGTGTGTTGTAAGCTTTACCTTCTTGAGAACTCGCATGGGAACACAAGATGGAGCCATTCGCACACTTCCACCAAATAACCAACGATTGCAGGTGGAGCCACCAGGGAACAAACAAAACTAGCTCCTCAGATTGGTCAGTCCTTGTCAGCAGGAAGTGGTGTATCATGCAATACGTTCACATGTGCTGGTGGCTCAATCTGTTAGTGAGATACGCTATTAATCATGTGGTAATTGCTTCTATCCTGTCGCTTTCTAGGTGAGCAGTTAGTGCATGCCTTCGCTCATCAATGTACTCTCATAAGGTGTAACGTAATTTTAGCGTGTATTTCATCTCCTGTACCTTGGCAACATCCATAGATTTTAACGTGTATTTGGTTTGTTAAACACGACATCTTTGTTCGGTTATTCATTAAGCAAAATTGCTAATACAAGACTAGAAGTATAGCAACAGGGTAGATTTCGTACTTTAACATTGCACAGACACAGTACCGTGTAAAGTCTTGTCGTATACAAGAGACTTCAGTAGCCATACTACACTTAAAAGCAACATAGTTCTGTGCTCATCGATCCCATTATATACTGTAAACTCACTTAATTCCGCTGTACTTTTTATTTCGCTGATGGCACAAAACAGTGAAAATAAAAGAGGAATATAAATTTAAACATGGCTTAAATAGTTGAATATGAACTATACATGTGTCTCAAATAGTGAAATTCAAACTTAAGTTAATTGTTTGAAATGCAAAAACAGTGAAAGTAAGTAATTTACAATCAGTAGAGTAATAAGTCAACAGCAGGGCCCTTGTTCTATGAATTATAGGTATATAATGAACATGCTGCGAAACGGGTCTTCTGCCTTGTGTATGAAGTTGACGGACACTTGTCCCATGGCGGTGACAAAGGAAATCTGCAAAGCAATACACGATACGGTATCTCTGCCATCTTCCTTTAAAAAAAATGTTCAAACAGAAACGGACAGAAACAAGCTTGTCCGGAGCAGTTCATTTGCGCCTTTTCTGTCCAGGGCATTCATTCTCGGACGCTTCTATTTATATTGTGGTTTCAACTGTTTATTTTACCACTAAAAGGTTATAGTACTCCTATAAAATATGTTCACATGCGTAACCTATTTCGCATGGGGTAGTCTTTAGGCTTATTTTGCCCTTACTTAAAAACCATTCTCAACATAATGCAGACGCCCTCCGATGATCTTTAAAACAGGAAACACATTGATGTGCTTTTCGCTAAATATTACTGATAAGAGGACACCAGATTCGTAAAAAAAAAAAAAAAAAAAAAAAAAAAAACGGACACAAATAGGATCGTGCACGAAGGGCATTTTTGGAACTTTAAGATACGAAGGAAGACGACCTATATAGTCAACACGAAAACAATTTTCCAGTTTACAAAACAGTAAATGGCATATATGTAAAACAAATTTTTACCATTTTCTGTGAACAAATGATTTTTTAATTGTGTAGATCCAACAGAAAAGCAGGGCTTTGGCATTTTACTATGTTTCCTGTGCCTGTATACTATAATTTTCTGCGGCTGAAGAGGAGATTCCAGACGCAGCAGCGAGACCAGTCCGACATTTTCGCACTTGAAAGGGCCCGTGGTCGGTGCAGAAACAAAGAATTCATTTGACACCCAGCCCAGCGTGTAGTCAACAAGACCGTTGGGTAAGAAGACACTCACTTGGTCCAAAATTTACTGCAGAAAAACATCTCAGTGTTGGTGGCTTCATGGATGACATTGTGGCGTGGATATGATTATATCACATAACGAATTCGTCCCGGTGATGTTTCGTAGATCGTACGGGATAAGTTGCAAGAAATTACGTCACATGTGAGATGCGTCATGTGATGTATACAGTAGCTTCATGCGATCGCATGAACACCTGGTCGGTTGGTATAGTGACTATAGTACAGGCGATGATATCTTTTGTTTCCTGTTAGGTTACGGTACTATACAGTGTTGTAATTTTGTCTTGTAATGGGTCTCAGGTAAAAACAAAAGAAAAAAAGCCGTATGTACAGTCTGGATTGCATTTATTGTCTTTACAGTTGGATTTATGTGTGCAAGAATTTAGCAACATTTCGGTAACTTGTCATTGTTTTAATTTGCCATATCAAAGTAATATTTACTATTAAATATGTAACAATTATGTATATTTTGCAAAATCACTTTTTATAGCTGTTATTTAAAAAAAAAAGTATTATTTCACACGTAGGAATCATACCCAGACAAACGTGATACCTGTATGGCAAGAGCTGTCACAATTGTGGAGTGATAATGTCACAGTTGGTGAGTGTGAAATGATATTCAGTGCGCCGCTGCAAACAGTGTCTTATCTGACTGTGACATTAACTACCCGCCAGTTTTACGGTGGTTCCATTTCCATTAACACAGCGAAAGGTTGGGAGTCATAATCGTTATGGACAGCCTATATGTCATATGTCTGTTTCTTGTCAAAAGAATGATGTGACAAGTTCACAAGGAAATGTGTTGTAACCCTTTGCCTTCCAAATACAGGGTATTCACCTGTACCGTTACTTTTCACAATGATTCGTTGTAAAAATACCAACTACGGACCGTTCTTGCCATTCGAATACGAATAATCATTCATGGTTAACAATGCATTCGTGTGCTTTTGCTTGCAGTGGGCCAGCAATGTGAACGCACCGATGGACGACAGGCACGGCTTGATATCGAGGGTCCATCGTTATTTCGACAGTTTCTACGCAAAAATCCAGTGCAGTATTGTTGTGTGTTAAGGTACCCAGATGTAAAAGTGGGTCTAATTTTACTAGAAAGGACGAATCAATTCAAAGCAAATCTGTCCGTGTACCTTCAAAGAAAATTTGTTGCCTTGTACATTCAATTTGAAATTGAAAACGCTATATGACAGAAGCATAAAATTTTAGAAAAACTGTTGTAAAATAAGACTCTTGACGTGAAAATGAACTGCACGAAATGCCAGACAAAAAGGAAGAATTCTTAATAAAGACAGAGTGTCAAGTGTCAGCAAACAAACTAGGTCTCCTCATGTGGTGAGAAACTCTAGGTATACTTTTTATTGCAACTTTGATTCATTTATGGGTCAGTGTTGATACCGCAGCATGGACTGTTGACAATAGGTCACCATATGGTAATATAAAAGTGTTATGTGTGACATGAATGTAAACCACAAATCCCGGTAATGTACATATACATTTAATTGACTGTTGATGACAGATCATGGCCTGTTGTTTGCCTGGTCTATCACAAATATGTACAAGTCTGCTATTGTTGCTCCTAATTTGCATTTTTTCAACTTCACTGATAGGGCCACATACTGTTTAGAGATTCTAGCTGTACTGGTGTCTGGGAGCTTAGCTCTGGACAAAATTAATGATGGACAGACCTGGGATATGAAGTCAGAATAGCACATCTACGCATAATAGTTTTGAAAAAGGATATTCAACATTTGATTCTTTTCCAAGTCCCTCTAACTGGTATAAATTCGAAATTCTCCCCAATTTTTGTATGTGGTTCACGGATGCACATAAAGCACAAACCTATGAATGGAAGTTGGAGGGACAACTCTACTTATAATAATTTTGAAGATATTCAACATTTAACTTTTCAAGTGCCGCTTTTGTTTGTGGTTCCAGTGGGTGCACTTACAGCACACATCTAGGTGTTGAAGTTGGAGCGGCGCCTCTACCTATAATAGTTTTGAAGATATTAAGGTTTAAATTTTCAAATGTATAAAGTTCGTGACAAGATCTGATGTGAAACTTGTATGTAGAAAGTATGTGACACGATCTGATGTGCTACTTGCATGTAGAAAATATGTGACAGGACCATACGTACTGCTTACGTGTAGAAACTCTGTGGTGGGACTAAATGTTTCGTCCCTTGCAGAGAAATCTATGACAGAACCTCACATACACACACACACACACACACACACACACACACACACACACACACACACTGTGAAGTGATCTTCCTCTGACGCCTGCGCGGTGCAACAGACGCAAGCTGGCGCTCTTAGAGATTTAGTGGCTGTCAGAGTAACGTACAGCCTTTCCACCGAGCGAGTGGGTTAGAGGTGTCGGGGCTCGGGTTATGACATCAGCGAGTCCCTGTTTTGATCTATATTCAGTTGACGTATTATTAACAGTAGATAATATTTCTTGCTCTAATGCCAGGTCGCGTCTTGTGTTTCAGCAAGCAAAGGACTCTCAGCTGACAATAATGATTCTTCGAATATAATACAGATAAAATGCGACCAACTGTTAAAATTCAGCCAGGTACTTTCTGCATTGCCATGTCCGTGTGCGTAGCTGTAAATTTCTATTTGTTTCTCGTCCAGAGGATCAATATGTGTCCGTGCTTTTTGTCAACCAGCTTTTGTGGCTATTCATCTGTCTATCGTCGGATCGTCCTGTCAGACCGACTCGGAGAAGAAATCCAATCAGGCCTGAAGACATAAGGGCATAATCCGCCCTTTGGCCCCAACAGTGCCGAAGGAGGCAATTGCATAACCCCCTTTAAGCTTCGCTGAGGATTTAAACCATTTTTTTAAAGCTATATTCTTGCTTAAAAGAGGCTGAACTCATGAAGAGTTAATGTAAAGACGTTTACAGTGGTTCATGAAAGGGCATTAAAGCCCATTTTGCTGCACCAAGGCCGTGGGAGGAGATGCCATTATCCGCCCAAAAGAGTTGGGGTCATAATCGGTCACTTGGCATCACTGAGGCCTGAAAGAGTTAACTTGGCAAAAGTGCCCTTTGTATTCAGCTATGGTCACGGGGCCGACTGTCGAAGCCATGCACCCTCAAGGGAGCCTTCAGTTACTGCTCTTGGGTGCTTTGGCAGCAATTAACCTTTGCGGTGAAGCCATGTCTTCGGCAGAGAGCGAGTCTTGACCAATCACCTGGCCAATACATATTGACATACGGCGTGTCAAGCACGGGGCATTAAGAATTGCCCACCGGTCAAATCAGGACGTTTGTTTGCGGGTTTTGGGTCCATCTCTTGCAACAATCAGTGTGCTCAAAAATCGCTCACAGCTGATGGAACTCACAGTTATAACTTTAAAGACCACGATATTGACCCCTTCCGGCAAAGTGAGCCCAGGTGCTCAGAATCGGAGGTGGAAAAGCGGCACATGTCATTGACATTGAAAGCAATGGCGATTGGATCCCAAAATATGGATGGATTGACTGCGTAATACTCACAGGCAGGGTGGTGTCATGCGCCGTACAGGCAAACGACCAAGAAGAGGAGAAACTGAAGACAAAAGTAAAGGAATTTGATGTACGAGAGGAATATACAAGTTAGACTTTGCGCGCCAAACCGGTCGAGGAAGACCGGCAGCTTGAAAATATCTCCTTCGCCCCATTTCCAATGAGACATAGGCTTTCAAAAATCGTTTTGACTGAAAATCGTGCAAAGATCCTACAACGATCGTGTATCCGTTGCAACCAGGTTTCCAAAGCATGCTGTGGGCGCTTAGAGCATAGATAGCCTGGTTAACTCATGCAGTCTTACCTTGTAATATGCTTGAATGCGTGCGCTAAGTTTGGGGTCAATCTGCAGAAAATAAGCATTCATGTGTAATATGAAATAATGACTGACTTTCTCGCTCATAATCAGAATGGACAATTTACATCCAAACGTTCTGGATTGGGCGCTGGTTGCTTAAGATGCGTCGATGAAGGTATCTGACTGTGAACATCAAGCCACTGCCCCTGAATCTGTCATCGGTCCGTGCATTTCTTCAAACCACAAAAATTGAAAGTGAAAATATCGCTTGATCGGAAAAGGAGAACCCTGCATATTTCATGGCTTTCTGAAAGTTGCAATAATTCAATGCTAAAGTTTAAGTTATGGTGGAGTTAGGAATACTTTAAGCATCGTTTTCTCCTACTTTTGGGAACCTACACAATTATTTCTTTACTGTGCACGAGAAGTATTGCACTTCTGTTTTGTCGGGCCGCCTGACAAGGAAATATTTGAGCAGTTGAACCGTGCAATTGGGTTTCCTTTCTACTAGCTTTTAGATACACATTTGAGCAGAGTGAAACTATTTTTTTCAGTGCAAAGGACAAAATATACTTGACTAGAGAAGGACAGTCGGATCCATGCTTGCAGTCTCTTGGTATGAACATTGTTCTAAGATGCATGGGTGATAATAGCAGTTTGATTGATTTCGATTAGTACAAACATTTTATTATACATAGACTTGAAAAACTGAGTTCCGGAGGAAAAAAAACAAGAAAAGCAGCTTGTATACCTACTTTTGAATCCTTGACATACCTTACCTGTTGCGTCACTGGCTCTGATCAGTTTCGCTAAACAATATAGGCCATGCTATGGCCTATACTGTTTAGCAGAACTGATGCGCATAAGAAAAAAAAAATAATGAAAAGGATATATCAAAGTTGTGTAGATCGTGTATATAACACAACAACAACAACAACAACAACAACAACAACAACAACAATAAAAAAAACATTGTGGCGTAACAGGAAGCACAATTGTCTTTAGAATGACAGATCCCGAAGTTTATAATCCTGGGCTGGGGAGAAACGGGGACTCGCTGACACAGTGAAGATGAATGAGAAGAGCGTAATATTGAAAGCTTCACAGGGGCAATTAGAACTAGGAAAGATGATTTGCTGCATAGCAAACCAGTGTGTGTCTTTAAAGCATATTGGTATGGCAATGTATGACTATTCCATAACACAGGAGTAGAAGTTGGAATGGCATCTCTACCTATTATAGCTTTGAAGTTATTCAAGATTTAAAATTTCTAATGGTGCTATTTAGCATAATTTAAATTGCTGCAACTTTCATTTTAAATTCATTAGATACGCACTGATCAATAACCCCATGGTAGAAGTTGGAATGATATCTCTATCTATCATACTTTTGAAGATATTCAAGATTTAAATTTTGAAATGCCCCTAATTTGCATAATTTTAAACATCCATATTCCTCTGTATAAAACGGCCAAACTGCTTGCATGGAGGTACAATCATGCCAAGTTTGGAGTTTCTATGTATAATAGTGTCCGAGAAAAGTGTCGGACAAATTTGCTGGTAAGAAGAAACAAAGAAAGAAAGAAAGAACTAGAAAAGAAGATTGGCTTCAAAGCAAATCTGTCTGTGTGCCTTCAAAAGTTGTAAATATTAAATAGTACAACTTTTGTCCTTTGGTACTTCACATTTCATTAAGCTTATGGCTGGATGAAAATTTCAAAGTCTAAGTGACCTTGACCTTTGATCTTTACAGGTCACATGTAATATGCAAAATGGACAGTGTTACAATACCCACAATTTAAGACCAACATGATTAGAATTGGATGGAAATTGGGCGAGTTATGGCTGGGTGAAACTTTCAAAGGTCCAAATGACGTTGACCTTTGACCTTTAGGGGTCACATGTAAGTTTCAAAATCCGCAGTGTAAGAATAGCTACATTTTGAGCCCAACATGATCAAAATTTGATAAAAATTGACCAAGTTTGTCTAGAAGAAAGCCACCATCAAAAGTGGCCTTTGACCTTGAAATGACCTTTGCCCTTGCGATTACCTCTATCTGAAGTGGACCTTGACCTTGACATTTTGACGTAAAATTGGCCTTTGACCTTGACATGACAATGACATTTGAGATGACCTTTGCCTTGCTATGATTCAACTCCTACACACTCTGAACCACATCTACTATTGTATATAAGATATTGAAGATTTAAAATTTTAGTTAGCCCTCATTTGCATAATTTTGAAAAGCATGACCTCTCATTATAAAAAGGCGAGACTTCATCTATAGAAGTATAATTGTGCGAAGTTTGGAGTTTCTACGCATAATACTTTTCAAATGAAATGTCGGACAAGCTTGCCTGTAAAGAAAAAAAGAAAGAATTCCTAGAAAAACAATATGTCTGTGTTGGCACACAGACATAAAGAAAAAAGAAAGAGAGAAAGAAAGAAAGAAAGAATTTTAGGAAAAACAGAAAAGTGTGTGTTGACACATACACTTTAACAAGACCCAGATGGACAACGTGCATGTCTTGACGTTTAGGTACAGACTTACCACTTTCTTTGAATAAACATGAAATTGTGAAATTTACACGTCACTGTATGCAAAGGCACTTTTGCATGACCATCACTTGATTCGTCTTTGCGTACTACTAAACTCTGCAGTGCAAAAAAGCTGTGTGACCAGTGCTTGACATTTTAATATGTTTTACTTCCGCCTTTCACCCTCACGTTCCCCCTCCCATCCCCGACCCAAGAGGAACAGCCGATGGACATATTAAGATTATCGATAATCAAGTCCAAGGCGAAGGACTGCGAGTGTGGCCCATGGGAAATGTCAAAGCCTATCCGCACGTTACATGATCTGCAACGCCATTGAATAAAACGGAAATGTCCGTGTCCCTGACATGTTAGTTTCAGTTTCTTTTGCATAAAAAAGAGCAAAGGCTATTTGGACTTGTAATGACAGTTTAGGACAAAACCGCATTGGCGAAAGGTGACAGTCCTGTTAAGGAGAGTGGCAGTACACATAAAATACACTGACTTTCGGTGTGGGAACTCAGACAAGTCCCGGTGACAATAGAGAAAGCTGTCATGTATGCCACCAGGGGAGGCTTCGTTATCTTGATCACGCGTAATCAAGATTGAAGTAAATGTCGATGGTACCCATTGAAGTCAGATACCCATAATGCTGCTTTGATAGTAAAATTACTCTAAGCCAGTACGTTCATAACTATGATCTTTTGTACACAGTGAGTTGTTCTTCTGCAAGTGTCAGGTTGTGATTAAAAAGGAATTCACAAGCAAACGAGCTTCTTTGTAAATCTTTGACAGCATAAGGACTCAAGAAAGGATGAATTTAAACGCTTCAGTTAATAGGATGTGACACGTGTGAAAAAGCAAAACACCGCTGTTGGTAACAAAACAAAACGAAAGAAAAGAAAAAAAAACATAATGCAATTTCCTCAACGGGAAGGGGAAAAAACGCCAGAACGACAGAGTAAATGGTGGCTAAAATCGCTGATTACCAGATGTAAAAACACTTCAAGCCGTTCCTTGTCATGGTATTCCGTTTCCAAGTTCAAAATGCTTGAATTGTGAGCTGGTCATGAGTTGGACTGGTTGTGGTTAACAGAACCAACACAGATAAAAAGTGTCCTTTACGAAGGCATTGTACAACACAACAGTTGAATATAAATGCGACCACACTATAGGCGATGATATCATTAAAAAAAAAAAAAAAAACCTGTATGACTTCAAAGTAAAAAACAGTAAGCCTATTTAAAAATGATAATTTATTCCAAATCTTCGTGTAAATGTTGCCTGCTTATCTGACTATCAGGACATTTTTGTATCTGGCTGGTGACAGTCCAGGGCTTTAGGTCTCACAAAAGTTTTATGTGTCGTGAACTTGTAGTGTCAAAATAGTGCTTTTATCCTCCTTTTGTGTTGCAATTTTGTGGGGTTCCGTATTTTTATGTCTTGGTGCCAACCCAGTCATATTGTTTTAGTAGGAGTTCTTTATTCTTTCTTTATTTCTTAATAGCTTTCCGCCACATTTTGTGACACAGTTTTCTCAGCCATTATACAAGTTACATTGAAATTTTACATACTGTGAGACCCATAGCTGAAATTGTGCACCTGGTGTGGATTTATTGATATGTTATAAATTATGGGTAAAAAGTAATAAAAAAAACCCCCTCCTATTCAGCTATTGGATGAAAAAGCAATTGTAGTGTTATTAGCCAATCACATTGCATTAATTGACAATACACCTGTTGCCTGGTTACCCTACTAGTACCTGATGACCTATGATCGATGTCACAAAATAGTATTGGAGGGGGGGGGGAGTGTTCAAAACAAGCTCCAATTGGCACCCAGACAGATTTGTTTGCAAATCTATCCACTCTAGTTTTTGTTTGTATTTTATCCTCCCCCCCTTTTTTTTGGGGGGGGGGGGGGTGGATATGACATCACACTGGGGCTGGGCCTGGGGCTCAGAGTAGGCCTATTTATTCGACAGAATTTACAATTTGATACATCTGTGGGTACCTGACGAAAATGAGACAAAGAAGATAACATAGCATGAAAATATGTACAAGTTATATAGGCCTACATAAGCAAGATAAGACAGTACATTAGCCTACATGGGAATGTCAAGATGCCCCCTAGCTGACGATTGAAAATCCGCTATCGCTGTCCGGTCACCTCTAAACTTTTAGGCTTACGTTATTGACAGCAACTTACAAAGGAGATACAAGTTTCTTTCGAGAGAAAAACGTTTCGCTGCTTAACGTCTGGAACAGTTGGTCAAAGAAAAATGCCTAGAGAAAGAGACACTTTTCATTTGAAGCCCGAGCGCGTAGACTCACAAACAAAGCCTCAAAAACTCCAAGCAAAGTAGGCGATGATAGCGACCCTCACGGACAACCTTTCTTTACTTCTCGACTGGTGCGGCACTGATGTTAATTTTGATGAAACATGGACTTCTGAAAGCTGTCGCAAATTTCATTTAATAGCATATTTTTAACTGTTGTACAAGATGTAGGCCTATGCAGTACGTTTTTCTGACCAATGATGCCACATTCCAAATTTAAGCTACCACCTAACGTAACAGCAGCAGAGCTTTAGCATGTTGTTTATGAGAACACCCTCCCCCAGGGGCGGATCTAGGTTTTCATTGAGGGGAGTGGGGGGGGAGGGTTGGAGGTCAATGAGTTCCAGCACGGAGCGCCAAAGGCGCTCAGGACTGGTTGTTGGAGGGGGGGGGGGGGGGGGGGGGGGGGGGGGGGGGGGGGTCCGGGGGGGGGGGGGGGGGGGGAGGGGGCTCCCCGGGGAAAATGTTTAAATGTAGGTTTAAATTGGTGCATTCTGGGCGAATTTTGGCACATGTAACAATTTGAATTGACAAGTTCTCATGATTTTTTGACATAACACATGATTACTAGGCAGCTCGCGGGGGGGGGGGGTTAAACCCCATACCCCCCTTAAATCCGCTACTGCTCCCATCTGCCCCCCCCCCCCCCAACAAAGTTTATTTTCTGCTTATTGGATCAATTATCGGTATGAGTAAAAATAGAAAATATTGACAGTGAAATGATGATGCAACGTATGAATTTATTATTTAAAAAGCAGAACGGGCAGTGATTTTGACACGACAGAAAGTGTGAATGTTTTATCAAGTTTTGAATAAAGAAAATAAATAGAGAAAATTGTTTATCTTCTGCCCAGCGCATGTTGCTTGGATGGATAAATCGCATTTGTGAGAGGATATTTTACCCCAGGGATTTTTTAAGGTTATATCGCGGACGAAAGACGAAGGAACTTTGCAAGTGCATGAATGAGTGGCTAGAGACGTTTTAAAAAGAAAGCATCGAAATTGTAAAATGCAGTGAAAGCCACGGATGTTCAAGTCCATCTCTGTTGTCTCTTCTTATATCCCAAATTAGTCGATCAGCCAATTTATCGGAGAGGCAGGCAAAAATTTGCATGACACAACTGAATTTGTGACGGCCTACCCAAGTTGAGATGACAAATTTTGACTGAGTAACGCCCATGACGTAGGGCTATTATAGTATTGTATTTTTAATGCTGTTCCCAGATCAGTCAGTTACCGTATTGTTAAAGCACTGTGCCAGATCAGTGAAACGACCTGGTGAAGACCCACGCAAGGTACACATCCATCAAGATTGAGGAGAATTCAGCTTGCAGTTCTGGAGGAATTGTCAAAAAATGAGAGTATATTGGGACAAGACGGCCCCGTCGGGGTTGATTAGCTCCTGACCTTACCCGTTACAACTTTTATCCCCTACTTTGTACCATATTACATTGAAAACCCATGGGATATGGCCCATGTGATATTGTTGACTGTATCTCATGGGTAGGACTACTTTTTACCATATTTGTAAAATCAGAGATATGGTTTTCCAAACATGGAAGGAATCAATTCCATATTTGGTATATCCAAACTTGCCTTATTACCTTGCCATAAATCACAGCCGAAAACCTGATGGTCGGTGGTATAAATCCCAGCCAGTGGGTAAAAATAAACTTGATTCTGTGATGGAAACTAGGGCCAAAAATGCAGGACTGATGATTGGCAGGAAAAAACAATCACTCTGTAGATCTAAGACGCACGATGTGCAGTCGACTTTTAGGCCTACATCCAAGTGCCCCGCCAGCCATTATTCAACAGCTGAGCGGGCACAAAAAAGCACAGCCCGTGAACAATTATGCAACAGCAAGCCGAAATCAACAGCAAGCCACGTGCAGCCTTCTCCAGGGAAATTATTCTTCTTTTCAAAGACCTCTAACATCTGTCCAAAACACTCCCCAGACTCTGTCTTCATCGTTTGTCCCAGCTAGCGTGGCAGGGAGCCATCGCCCCGCTTCTTCGGGCAATGCTGGCAATGCTGCCGTCACTGATGCCTGATGGGGACAGTATGACGGCCAACAGTCAGTTGAGCTCCACGGCTGCATACTTTGGAATGTTTGCTAGTGCTACATTCAAAGTCAACGTGATCTTCCAGTTCTCCTCTCCACCAAATTAATTCCGTATAAAAATAATTAAAAAGTGTCTTTTTGTCGATATTTTTGTCTAAAGAGACGGCCGTTCAAAAAAATCCGCCATTAGGCCTCTGGTCGACCGCTTTTCTTGGTTGTTTAAATTTCATATTCATACGAGCGGCGTGATTGTGTCCAAGTCCCATGTAATGTAGTGAAATAAAATGTTATAAGTGATATAAATGTTTTTTTTTTCTTTATTAATGGACCGTAGTGGATAAATACAAAATAACCCTCGTCGTTAATCTGTCTAAACCGAATTCCCCTCGTTGTTTGCCTGCCTGCGCGCCTGAACCCCGACGCGCTTCGCGCTTGGGTGATCAGGCGCGCAAGCAGGCAAACAACTCGGGGGATTCGGTTTGACAGATTAACGACTCGGGTAATTTTGTCTATAAAAACCTGCTTATCTGAACTAACATGTGTGGGCCACCAAAAACAGTCTGTAAAACGTGTGACCAGCAGGACGCGGCTCCTCAAATATTACCTGTTGGGGTAACCCCCCCCCCCCCCCCCCGCCAAGGGTGGGGAAGACACCTGTGGGGTCCCTTGCCTCACCCTTTCAAATAAATGGATCACAGTGAAGTATAGGCACACTGAATCACAGCCCCGCCGAACCTTGCCAATTTTCACTCTGAACGTTCGAACTTTTGGGAGATTGCTCATTAATTTGCAGACATCTCATACTCGGTATAAATCTCGTGTATCAGGCAAATCAAACTTGTACGGGATTACCAAATGCCATAAAAATCTTTGAACTAAACTTTCCCTTATTGTGAGTTTCTTTTTTTATTTAAGACATTTGAAATGATGGTCATCTGAAATAGGTGATTCTGCAAAAAACGTTATTTTGGGTTTAAATGTTTTGGGTGGTTATTCTGAGCTTTGATCCGCAGAATGAAAAAACACATTTCTTCCTTCTGTTATATCAATCAGTGCAGGTCTCTAAATTTTATTGGGCTCATCCTAGCATTTATAAGAATGAGCACACGTTGTCTCTTGCACGCAGCCTATCAGGAACGGGGTGGTCGTAGGCCTTGGCTTTATACATGTACTTACCAGAGAATCTTGAAATAGAAAGGGTGTTTGAAATTGAATACAAAGGCCTCCGAGGTAATAATGGAAACTGCACACTAATGGAGTGATTTGGAAACTATTATCAATTACATTTACAATATACCCTTATTGGAGGTAGACTTATATCATATGCGTCAAGTTATCGTCTCTGTCTCCAGAGGTGCCAAGTCTCCCGATTTGGCGGGAGATCTCCCGTTTTTCTAATGATGTAAGTTGTAACGGGTATGGTAAGGAGCTAATTGACCCCGACGGGGCCGTCTTGTCCCAATCTACTCTCATTTTTTGACGATTCCTCCAGAACGGCAAGTTGGATTCTCCTCAATCTTGATGGATGTGTACCTTGCGTGGGTCTTCACCAGGTCGTTTCACTGATCTGGCACAGTGGTTAAACAATAAAGTAACTGACTGATCTGGGAACAGCATTAAAAATACAATACTAATAGCCCTACGTCATGGGCGTTACTCAGTCAAGATTTGTCATTTCAACTTGGGTAGGCCGTCACAGATTCAGTTGTGTCATGCAAATTATTGCCTGCCTCTCCGATAAATCGGCTGATCGACTAATTTGGGATATAAGAAGAGACAACAGAGATGGACTTGAACATCTGTGGCGTTCACTGCATTTTACAATTTCGATGTTTTCTTTTTAAAACGTCTCTAGCCACTCATTCATGCACTTGCAAAGTTCCTATCGTCTTTCGTCCGCGATATAACCTTAAAAAATCCCTGGAGTAAAATATCCTCTCATAAATGCGATTTATCCATCCAAGCAACATGCGCTGGGCAGAAGATACACAATTTTCTCTATTTATTTTCTTTATTCAAAACTTGATAAAACATTCACACTTTCTGTCGTGTCAAAATCACTGCCCGTTCTGCTTTTTAAATAATAAATTAATACGTTGCATCATCATTTCACCGTCAATATTTGTCTATCTCCCGCTTTTTCGCCGGTTTCCTCCATAATAATATGACAGGACTCCCCCTTTTTGCGACTTTTTTTTTCAGCTTGAGCACCCGTTTTATATGTTGGGCAACTTGGCACCTCTGCTGTCTCTAATGTATTATATATATATATATATATATATATATATATATATATATATATATATATATATATATATATATATATATATATATATATATATATATATATATATATATATATATCTCATGTTTGGGTCGATTTCAGTACCATAACAGACTTTGATATATGCCATATCGACTAGGCCTTGGCAAAACACAGGAAGGGTGCTATATGCACAATGTTATAGAACTCTTCCGGGAGTACCTATAACCGGAAGAGTTCTATAACTAGACCGGAAATGATGTAGGCCTAGTTCAAAACGCAGCGTCTGCTAGGACTTCGTTGTCTTCAAGTCGCTAGATAAATTTAGCATGGTGTTATTTGAACTTAATCGACACAAATATGAGATAAATAAATTATAGTATAATTTGTTGGCGATATGAAGTTTATGGACTCGCACAGGATACCATATACTTCATATCGCCAACAAAGTATACTATAATCTATACTTATATATATATATATATATATATATATATATATATATATATATATATATATATATGTATATATATATATATATATATATATATATATATATATATATATATATATATATATATATATATATATATATATATATATATGTCGACGAGTGCGATCGGACATGAAAGCAATTAAGTACCTTTGTGTTTCTGTTGTTCACCGAGTTAATGTGAAACAAGGCATATCGTATAATAACGTAAACTGTCGCAATCTTGCTGGTGGTGCATGTAAAAAGGAAAATATTTCTGTACTGGCAGCAATTAATATTTTGGTAACTGTCACGTTGAAGTGGAAAGAAGGAAATCAACATTTTTATAAGGCAAAATTTCATTTTGAAAACGTTATTTGCTCACAAGTTATTAACAAAAACAGTTTCCGCAAAGTCAACCCCAATCTGCCACAGTGATTCAGAATCTTCAGTTAAAGACCTTTAAGAAAAAGATGATGACATACAGGAGGAATTTCTTTTTAATTTACTGTTAACATCTATCATTCTCACATTTGCTATACTAAGTTTCAGTGCGACTCCCCCCACCTCAAACCAGCATTATACGCTTCAGAGATCTTGCCTTGTCAATACCATGTTCATTAACACTGAAGTTTTAGTATCAAAGCACAAGTGTCATGTCGTCAGTCATCTGAGCTACAATAGTTTCTTAACTGGTTTGTTTACGAATATATTACGCAAAAATAAGCTTTCTAATCGGCACAAATACAAGTGCACACTCCTTTCCATGTTGTCTTCTTGATAGGACTTATTGTAGGCCTAATTAAATTAGTACTTTTACTGACTATGATGACATTTCAACTCAAACAAGTTAGGCCTATTTCAGATGATTCGTCACTATAAAAGAAAGCCAAGCCGAAGTAACTACGGGCAAGGAACCTGGAGGCTGCGCTTCGTGCAGTTAGGGATATAATAGAAGGACCTTAAAATCTGCAGCGCGGTATAGTACTGGCTAGAACGCTACGGAGGCACAGAGACCACCTTGTAAAATGCCCAGGAACTGAAAAATATGGAAGTATCATCGCCAGTCCTCCTCCAGAGTTTGAAGAACTGGTTTCGTAGGTAAAGGAAATGGAAGCCTGTCTATTTGGCTTACAACTAGAGATGTTTATAGGCCTAAGCCTCGCCTTTGAGCTTGCAACTAAGTCAGATATCATGAAGTTTTTAAACGTGGATTAAAAAAATGGCAGGAAAAGATTTGCTGGTATATGTTTGACCCGACATAGGGCCTAAAGATCTGTTCATCTGTAGTCCCACAGGCACCAGCCTTAGCCAGGTTGAAGGGTTCAATAGACCTCCGGCGTTTCTTTGGCGCATAGAAAGAAAGATTCCAACAGAAAGGCTCTGGTCCCCTCAAAATATTCAAGCTGATGAAACTGGCATCAGCAGTTGCAGATCGAGGGGGAAATTGCAGCAACAAAAGGAGTGGGTCAGGTTAGAGAGAGAGAGAGAGAGAGAGAGAGAGAGAGAGAGAGAGAGAGAGAGAGAGAGAGAGAGAGAGAGAGAGAGAGAGAGAGAGAGATCACACAGTGTTTTGTTGCATGAGTGCTACGGGTGCAATATGTACCCCGGGCCATGTGCCTCTCGTTTTCATATATCCTAGAAAGCGTGTGCTCCTATCCTTGATGAATGGTGCACCTGCAGGTTCTACTGCAGCTGTGGATGGATCGATGCTGGAATCTTTGTATCGTGGCTACAGCTATCTGCCAAAGTAAGAAAATCTGAGAAGGAATATCTGCATCTGCTAACTGTGGATGGTCATCATAGCCACAAGACTGTGCAAGGGATCATGGCATCATCATGATACAGCTAGCTTCCACCACATTGCACTCACCGCACCACACATTTTTCAAATACTTGAAATCTGCCTGCAGGAGGGGGAACAAGACAGTTGGATGGTTACACACAAGGGTACGCACATCACAACCTCTGAAACTGCCAACATATTTGCTCCTGCTCACAACAGAATGGCCTCTGTTGAAATTACAGTGAAAGGGTATGAAGTATGCGGACTTTGTACAAAAAGTGACAACAAATTCAGTGATGAACTATTTCCAGACTCTGCTTCTGATAACGACATCATGCATTTGGAGCGCCAGGAACCTTCTCAAGCTCAAAAATGCTGGTGATCAGGAAAATGCTGCAACCGCTGATAGAGACAGCCCTCTACCGGGAACGTCATATACTGTTGTTGTACCAGTAATATCCCATGAGTCAGACAACTGAACCTGTATTTGTCTGCATGTATAGATTTCGAGATTCCATGTGCAGTGTGCAGTGATGTCCCTGAGATACCTGGTCCATCGTCCAGTTATATCCCTAAGATACCTTGTCCATAGTTGACTGACATCCCCGAGATACCTGGTCCATCGTCGACTGATGTCCCCAAGATACCTGGTCCATCGTCGAGTGATGTTACCAAGATATCTTGTCCATCGTTGAGTGATATTCCTGATATGCCAGGTCCATCATCAAGTGACGTTCTCGAGCAAACCTGGTCCATCGTTGACTGATGTCCCCGAGACACCTGGTCCATCGTCGAGACTGACGACGAGAGATGTTCCCGAGATACCTGGTCAATCGTTGGGTGATGTTCCCAAGATGCCTGGTCCACCGTTGAATGACATTCTCGAGAAACCTAGTCCATCATTGACTGATGTCCTCGAGATGCCTGGTCCATCGTTGACTGATGTCCCCGAGATGCCTGGTCCATCGTCGAGACTGACGACGAGAGATGTTCCCGAGATACCTGGTCAATCGTTGGGTGATGTTCCCAAGATGCCTGGTCCACCGTTGAATGACATTCTCGAGAAACCTAGTCCATCATTGACTGATGTCCTCGAGATGCCTGGTCCATCGTTGACTGATGTCCCCGAGATGCCTGGTCCATCGTTGACTGATGTCCCGAGATACCTGGCCCATCGTCGAATGATGTTCACGAGATACCTCCTCCTCCTCCTCCTCCTCCTCCTCCTCCTCCTCCTCCTCCTCCTCCTCCTTCTTTCCGCCACATAATTTGTCCGGAGCTTTTCTCAGACACCATGCAAACTACAATGTTTAAACTTGGCATGGTAACAGAGCTAGAAGGGAAATTGACTGTCTGATTTGGAATAATCGACATGTTTCAAATTATGCAAATTAGTACCTTTCTAAAGTTTAAAAACTCCATATCTTCCAAACTATTGCAGATAGACACAAAATTTTAATGGCCAATATAGGTATGTGGCACCTGCCAATGTAAGGGACAGTAAATGAAAGTTGTAGAATTTCAACTTATGCTAATAAGGATATTGAAAAATTTAAAAGTTGAATATCTCCAAAAGTATTAAAGATAGAGATGCCATTTCAACTTCAATTTATAGGTTTGTGGCAAAGCCGCATACACTGAACAATGAACCAAATATTTAGGATTTTAATTTAGGCATATTAGGCGAAGATGCAAAATTTAAATCGAATAGCTTCAAAACTATCACAGATAGAGGTGCCATTCCAACTTCAAATTATAGGTTTGTGACATAGCTGCATCCAATGAACCATGATCCAAAATTGTACAAGTTTAATTACTGCAAATAAGATGAATACCACAAATTTAAATATTGAATAACTTCAAAACTATTATACATAGGGGTGCCATTCCAACTTCAATTTGTAGGTATGTGACATAGCTGCATCCAATGAACCATAAACCAAAGTTGTAGGCTTTTAGTGTATGCAAATTAGGCAAATACACAAAATTAGTCTTTGAATAGCTTCAAAACTATCACATATAGTAGTGTCATTCAAACTTTACTTTATAAGTTCGTGACATGACCACATCCAATGAACCAAGAACCAAAGTTGTATCATTTTAATTTGTGCAAATTAGCGTAATACACAAAATTTAGATTATGTTGAACGATGGAAAAGTGTAGCATTTCAATCTGTTCTCATTTTGAAGGCACCCAGACAAATTTGCTGTGAAGCAAATCTTCTTTTCTAGTTCTTATGTGAACTTGTATTATACAAATTGAGTAATTATATTTGGTTTGATAGGTATTCTTTATTCATATTGAAGTTCTGCATTAATAAGCAAAGCATCACTTATTTAGTCAATTCATCATTTGCCACGTTCATATTTATTCATTGTTTTGTGGGTGTCTTTGCTGACTAATTAGCTTAGACAAGAAGCCGCTACTCAGAGAAACATGTACGGTTACAGGCTTCGAAACATGTTCTGAGTAGTGACCCGCTGATGACGCTTTACTATATTTGGACTAATGCAGCCCGTGTCGAAATTCTTCAGAGGAACGTGGACAATATGTACAGTAGTACTTTCATATTTGCATAGGTTGGACAGTGACAGGTTAGCTTGTGAACAGTATGGAGTTTGAACAACTGAATAAGGTAATAACAGCTACGAAGTGGTTCTAGACGATAAGACTCAAGTATAATATAGCTGATCTATCTATGGCATCTATGTGCATGATAGAACATTGGAGAGGCAGTTCTTGTCAAATGTGTACTGACATTTGTTACTGTTTTCCTATAAAAGGCGACTGGTGTTAGATGTGAACAGTTCCCAAAATTAGACGTGTTGAATTACCCTTTTCTCTTTTTCCAAAACGTGCGTGCGCAGCCAAGTACTGTCTCCAGTTGATGAAGAAGCTATGTATTACCAGGTTCTGACCCTCGAACAGTTATAAAAATAAGTGTGTTACGTGACTTGTCAATATACAACAGGTGCTGAGCCAGGCAACTGTGTCTATTTCATGAAAAATCTATACATGTATATTATTGGCTTCTAAAAGTTGATAAGTTAAGTATTTGCATATTCCCCAGATAGACATATTAAGTGATTTTTTTCTCAGTGTGCTACCAGTGCCGAGCCAAGCAACTGTGTCCAGGTGATGATATCAGGTTCTGAAAATTGATCACTCAAGCATAGTGTTACATTTCCCATTAAAATATCGTATTAACGTTCTATGAGGTCTCACTCGTTCTTGAAAGTACTATGTAGTCACAGGAATATTTTTGCTCGGTTTAATTTGACGCTATTTCTCTCTGGTACTTGACGCACAAATTACGAAGTATCGGATTTCACATTTCGGCAAATCACAGATTTTGTTCCAAAGTCACCCTCGTCGTTTGTATGTGTGTATGTATATTTTCAGCGCATTTTAATGTGATCGCAATGGATGTTCAGAATTAAAATACGTCAACAAAAAAAACAAAACAAACAAAAACAAAAACAGAACAAAACAAACAAAAAAACAAAAACAAAAAGAAAAAAAAAAAGAAAGAAAAGAAAAGAAAAAAAAAGGAAGAAAAAAACCCTACTCTCCTGACTTTTGGCTCTGATACTGAGGCCTTCTGGTCTACCAGGGATCATACACTATAATGTTCTGTTTGTTGGGTGCCTTGAAGCAAACAAAAAAAAAAAAAAAAAAAAAAAAGGAAAGAAAAAAAAAAAGAAAAAGAAAAAAAAAAGCGGGAAGTGGAAGATATTTGGTGGAAAATGACAAGAGGCTGGCAGTTAGTGCCCCCCCCCCCCACGATAAAACATTTTGCACATATTTTAACAATATCAACATTATTTTTCGTAATATGTTAATTCATGCATATCAGCTCAAAGTATGTTTTATTGGCACACCCCAAGCTTGAATATATGATGATCTATCTCCAGCTGATAAAAGTTTTGGCGACAAAATTTGTCACCAGAGCACAGCTGTCTGAGGTTGTCTCCAGAGCACACGCCTACCTCGCTTGGAATACAATGTATGTTTTACTGGAGAGCTCGTCGAGCTCCCTCACCTAAAACTTTAGCGAGTCTAGGGGGATGCTCTGGTGGAAAATCTCTGAGGGGACTCTTTGTGTACACATAGGCGAAAAAGAGTGCTTATCAGTATCAACAACTGCGCTCGTGTTCTGGTCATGACTGTCCTTAAAGTTATGGGTGTGTCATACACAAATGGCTACAACCAGCGAGGAGTCTGCTTACTCAGACTTCTTTGTGGGAATGGAAATGTGCATTAGCTTCATTGTCCTCAGCAAGAAGCTTCACAGTCTGTGGCAACAATATATGTATTTACCTGTGAGGAACACTTTTGCCAATGGGTCCATTAAAGAGAAAGTGGCCTCTCAAGTTTTGCAAAAGTACTGCATAACGTCGAAAGAAACCATATAGGCCTACATTTTTAAAATCGAATATTCGAAGGCGAGATCCACCCTCCGATTTCATATCATTAGCAATTTTCTAAAAACGACCCTCAAAAAACAACAAAAACAAAAACAACCAAACAAACAAAAAAATAACAACTAAAAAACAACAAAAAAAACAACAAACAAACCAAAAAAACAAAAAAAACAAAAAAACAAAAACAAAAAACAAAAAAACAGAAAAAAACGCACACAAAAAACAAAAAAAAACAAAACACACACACACACACAAAACAACAACAACAACAACAACAACAACAACAACAACAACAACAACAACAACAACAACAACCAAAAAAACCCTCCACGTACCCCACCACTTGCAGCCCTGTGAACTTGGGATAGGATCAAGGTCACTCATGTATTGGGTAAGACTGACCTTAAGGGAATAACACCAACATGTGCAACATCAACTTCAAGGCTCCAGTTCAGGTAGTTCTCAAGTTATAGTGAAGAGTAAAATTCCTGTATGTTGCACTGTGACCCCCAAAACGAGGCCAAGGTTACTAATGTACTGTGTAAGCATGACCTTCATAGAGAAACATTAACATGTGCAACATCAAGGTCCTAACTCAAAACAGAGCTCAAGTTATAAAAAAAAAAGTATAGACACATTTGTTTTACATGGATTGTGAAAGAAGTCAAGCTTTGACTTATCGAGTCACTCTCCATGGCACAGATGTGCTTCCTACCCTGCCTAGTGGAGGAAACCGAAGAACTCGGAGAAAACCACCGTGCACGGTTAAAGTGGTAGGAACTTTTTCCACATGCTGCCCAGAACCTGGGTCGCAGAGGTGAAAGGCGAGCGTCTTAGCGCTCAGCCAACCGTGCACCCCATCAAGTGAACAGTAAATTTCGTGTCGGTTGTCCTGTGACCTTGGGAATGAGGTCAAGGTCCAAACATCACTGGAGCGTAACCATTTGCACAAAATAGGTAGACACTTATAAAAGGTACATCCCTACCAAGTTTGGCACAAATCTGGTCAAAAATTTTTCAGTTATAACCATAACAAGAAATGCCCATGTTAAACTTTCTTATTAAAACTTTTTTTCAAAGATTTTTGGGAAAAAAAATCCTAAAAAATCCAAAAATCACTGAAGCATGACGGTTTGAACAAACTTGGTAGAGACCCACCCAAGGTACATTGCCACCAAATTTGAAGTAAATCTGACAAGCAGTTTCTTCAGAGAAGTCCAAAATGTGAATTACCATCATAATGCATTAGAATGCCCATTGACTTGCATAGTAAGCAATAGAAAAGGTGCATTTACCGATAAGTACCCGTATTGAAAAAAAAAAAAAGAAAAGAGAGAGTTAAAAACCAGATATCCACAGCAGTGCTATTTAGTGAACATCTTTGCTTGATCTTCAGCAAGGAACATATCCACAAAGTTTCAACTTAATCTGAGAGACGGTTCTGGAGAATAAGTGACAAGTAACGAAAACACACAAAAATTCATAAAAAAACTGCAGCACCACCTGGTGAACAAATTAAGAACTAGGAGTCCCTAGGGGTGTTTATATATAATATCAAAGCAATTGGGTGAGCGGTTGTGGACAAGATTTGTCAAAAAAAAAAAAAAAAAAAAAAAAAAATCACTCGACCGTGACCATTTCAAACCTGGGTAGAAATCTACCCAAGGTACATTGCCACCAAGTTTGAAGTCCATCTGTATGACGGTTTTGGAGAAGTTAAAAATGTGAAATAGCATAAGAATGCCCATTGACTTATATGGTAATCAATAGGAAACCTGCACTGACTGATAAGTACCTGAATTGAAAAAATGGTTAAAAATCAGGAATCCACAGCAGTGCACCTGGTGAATAGCTTTGTTTGACCCTTCCACAAAGAACATATCCATCAAGATTCAGCTTAATCTGAGTGACGGTGCAGGAGAAGAAGTGGAAAATAGCAAACACACGCACACACAGACACACACACACACACACACACACACACACACACACACACAAGAAAAAATCGCAGCGCAACCTGGTGAAGAAATTCAGAACTAGAAGTCCCCGGGTGTGTCCCTGTGCGATATGAGCGGTTTCGGATAAGATTTTTTAAGATTTGCTCCAAAAAAGAAAAAAAAAATCATAAAAAAATAAAAAATCCAAAAATCACTGGAGTGTGACCATTTGAACAAACTTGGTAGAGACCCACCGAAGGCACATCTCCACCGAGTTTGAAGTGAATCTGGCTGACGGGTTTGGAGAAGTCGAAGAAAATGTGAATTGTGGACACTCGACGGCCGACAGACCCTCACAAAAGCTGACTGACAGGTCAGCTGAGCCCCCCTCAAACCCCCCCCCCCCCCGATCATTTCCAATGTTGAAATCTGATCATCCCAATGTGTTTGAATGCTATTTCTTTCTCTTTTAAGTTCTGTTTTGCTAACGGCATCACGGACCAGTCAGAAAACTGTGCTCGAGGACCAACCACTCAACCCACCTCCCACCCCCACCCCCACCCCAAAACAAAAGTACGAAGAAAAACAAACTTGCAAACAAAATCACTGCAGTCCCATCTCTTAACAAAATATTCAGCTTCCATCCTTCCTCCTGCGTTGACAAAATCAGTAAAGCTTCTACTACGGTGCTGTATTGTACAATTGCTGATTTCAGAGATCTACCCACTTCTCCGTCGAGTCTGAGACTGCCTGATTGAAGTAAGAAACCTATCTAATGTGGGTTTTTTTTTAACTCCTCGACGTTACTGTGCTGCCGATGAAAGGCCACTTGTGCGTTCAAGTTGATCATTTTTAAACAGCGTTTGTCTCTGTAAAGATGCGCAACCATATTATGCACATGTATAAATCGCCTGATAATGCAATATTCAGTCATATCATTCAATATTAATACAACAGCAGGTTACTGGTGGCCCTTCGTTATAAGATACCACCTACGAATAACAGGTAACATGTATTTCATGAAAAACACACTTTAATGATTATGTTAATACAATACGATAACAAATAAAGACTCATCAGTTATTCCAGTTTGACGATATTTTGTCAATTTTAATTGCAAAAGTATCGATCTATGTGTCATTTTAAATATGTAATGCACTGGTCGTTCGGAGTTAAATTTTCAATAGAAGAACATTGCAAGGTATCCCGGGGTGGATCCAGTAGTTTCAGACAGGGAGGGTAAACGACCAAACGAGTGAAGTGCATAGTTTCGAAAAGTATATATTAACATTCAATATATGTCTTACGTTAATATCACAAAAATCCCAAAGAAGTGGAAGCCACACAATTGCACTGATAATAAAGCCAAAAAAAGATCGATCATGCAACCAAACACTGCAAGACACTGTAACACCTTGTCCAGCAGTTTTCGTTGAAAGTTCTGTTTGGAGCTGGTTGCTTTGTGAACAGCGCCCCGTGCATGGCCCCTGCAGCAATTCGGCCAACAGCATAAACGTTTTGGCACTTCAAACCTTCCAGGCAAGCTGTGACAGGAAAAGTGAAAATACACTATAACGTTAGAAATTAATAACAAAGCATTGACGAGATAAATGACACTCTGACAAAAATGTTCATGAGTTAATCTTCCAAGTGGCTTGATAATGTATGGCCGTGGAAGTTTGCACTTGTAGGCCTATAACCAGTTGAAGAATAACGTCCTGTCAGGCTGAAGTGGTCCGTCTGGTGACTGGATGTCCCTGTGCCACTCAGGGGCAAACACACGTCCATAAACACACTGCATGCATTTAGTTCCACTTGACAGACTTTATATTGAACTGTTTACTAAGATTTTCTGACCACTTCACACGAAGAATAGATAATGCAAGCGAGGGATCATTCATTATTTTCTGTATGTACTTGAATGTGAGAGATGTCACATTTTCTCCCATGGTCACCTTTCCCTCTTAAACGGTGCAAAATTTAACTTTCAAAAGAAAAAAAATGATATGCCTACCATGCATTTTTTTACGAACCCGAGTTCTTGTCCACCCTCTGAAAATGCAAAACTTAAAATTGCCTTTTAAAATGCTTATTTTACCTTGCCTCGGAAGCAGACCCAAGCTCCGCGTTATGTCTACTCACAGTGTAAGTGTAGTTGAGATAACACCAATTAACCTTAGTCTGTTTTGGATGCAATGTTGTAGGCTACCAGACTGATAGAATTGTATTTCGCAAAGACCAGAGAGGGTGGGTGTGGTTGGTGCGAGTGGGGAGGGTGGTTCCGTACTGGCATACTGGGCATTTTCATTTGCCTTACGTACTGGAAGCCTTTATAATTTCCGTACTTCGTGTCAACCATTATTTGTACATCTTTTTATTTTCCGTAACTTGTATTAAGGCAAAATTATCACTTGTTGGTACCAGCGTACTAGCCCTCGCCCCCCCCCCCCTCCCGCCGAGTGCTCCTGAGAACGCTGCGGCTCACTGAGGTCACCTGAATGTTCCAGGCGATCTTCCGCGACTCAAATGCGACTAACGCCAAGAAAGGTGGCAGAACGCTAAAAGTGTTGGGAAAGTTAATTATTCGATGCATGTTGTGGCAGTCATTTAATCATGAACAAAAGGAGAACAATAAGTAAGAGAAAGTGTTTTTTAAGAAACAATGTTTCGCTTAAAAATGCCCTTTCTACAGACGTGGACAACTCTTGCTCACTATATTTCATGGCCATTGCGGGCTGGTTTTCTCCGTAGGTTATTTTTTCACTGTTGGTTTGAGAAAAATTGTAATCTTTCAAAAAAAAAAGTGATTATTGCGCTATATATTCTACGTTTGTGATAATTCTAATGGGTGACATGACATTTTTTTCAAGTATAGAAATTATACACTTCGCTTTTCACGTGTGCGTAGTCCAGTGTGTTCGCTCGATACATTCAAGTTGACATTCCCATGTACGAACGGCCCGTAATATACAATTACTGACTGTTTTACGGGACAATAGTCCCATTTCCTATTGGTCAGATGCATCTTAGGAACAATACTGTGGTGTAAATTAAATTAAAAAAGTCAATTAGTTTTTTTTGTCTTTTCAGCCTCAAAAAACTATTGCCCGGCTCCTTTAACAAGAGGGCAATAGTTCATTTCTGAATGATTAACACATGGTACCGTTCGACTAATCATATAACGGTAATTTTATCCAAAACTTAAAAAATAATTTCAGTTTAGCTTGCCTATTTAAAGTTGTAGGCCAACATGTTATCCTGGTATTGACGTACGGTGAAGAGGCTGGCAGCAAGCGCATAGGGCCTTGACAGTAAATAGCACTACTCCTAGGGCTTTTATAATAAGCTGTTGTACCATAAATGAACGTTTAAGATATCAGACATGCGTCAAGGCTTCAAAATGAGGACAGATTGGGGTTCAACCACACTACACCCACCATTGCTAATGTAAATATTTTCTTATATTGTATGACTGATTGATCTTTTGTTTACCCATACTTTTTGATATTTATTGTATGTATGAGTACCCTTTTATTGTATGCCACTCTGCAGTTGTATAGTTGTACACTTGGCCCCCAGAGGGCGTAAATGTGTTAATAAAATTCTGTATTCTGTATTCTGTATTCTGCGTCACGTGATGATGAACATTTATATTACGGATATGTACGTGCAGGTCTATGGACATTTCGGGTCAATTATTTCGCGTTTATACCCATGCAGTCATTTTTATTTCAAATTTTATTAAACATAGGCCTAGCTTGATTGCAATTAAGGGGATTTTGACGGGTGTGCCGTGTCAAATACAGTTTAAGATTTAGGCCTAAACTCATATCAAGATGCCGTGTAGTCTAATTAAATTAGGACGTTATCGACGGTGCACCGTGTAAAGCTTGTATAGGCCTACTTAGTAGGCCTATATTGTGACTGACGATGCGCTGACTCACAGTTGGTCATTCCTGATTGGGGTTGGGTGTAGTGGCGTTTAATTAGTCTTCACATCATCACTTCAACAAGTCATAGTGTTGCTGAAATTTAAAGTGAGTAACTTATTTTCAACTAGGCCTACCTGTGAAAAGCGTGACCGCAGGCACGTAGAATTGTGCGTAGTATAATGAGAAAACTAGGTGAGTCCGGAGTCTGCTACACCAGACTACCTGAGTAGACATCCCGAAGGGCGCGTGTGATGCGGATGTCACGAAGGTAGTCTGGTGTAGCAGACTCCGGACGAGCCTAGTTTTCTTTTTATCCCGTACTTAAGTACTATCAATTTTCATTTTTCATTGTAAATTTTAAAAAACTACTATTAATAATTAAATAAAAGATAACAGACACAAGCTTCCCAATGTAGACATACGCGACCTCATTTTATTTTGCTTCTACTGTATGAATACATTAAGTTCATAAACAAAGTGAACAGTCAACGTAGTCTGGTGCATAGCCACGTAGTATGGTCAGATCCATGCCATATAAGGGAATGAACACAAGAATGGAAAGAAAGTAGTGCAACACAACGTAGTCTGGTGCATAACCACGTAGTATGGTCAGTCAGACTACGTAGTCTGTATTAAGTCCATTTTTAAAGTAATATGGCCCTAAGTACGGGATAAAGGTCTACATGAGGGGATGCACCAAGTCTGGCAGGCGAAAGCGACCGACCGCAATATTGACATGGGTCGATCTCGGCGTGCAAAAGTCTTTGTGCATGGAGTTCAGAAATCGCTTGCTCATCAAAGCAAGACGCTCATGCTGGTTTGCCCATCACGACTTTCTTTACAAGTAGGCCTATATATACCGGGGGTTGGTGGGTGCGTGCAACTAACAGAACAGCTCAGTGAAGGCAGCACAGATGACAATGGCATAAGTGACACGAATATTCATAGTAGAAGGTGATTTATCAACTAAATACTCTAAGCTACAAATATAGGCCTATTAAATGTCGATAAGATAGATGGCTGTTCCTTCTGTTTGGTTAGTAGCTAGTTGAAAACAGTCCTATAATATCAATTCAGTTTTGGCTTCCCATGCATTGCAGCAAAGAAGGTAAAATTCACGAAATTAAGGGGCCCATGCAGGCTAAGTCCAAAATACGCTGCGCGACATGGCGCGGCATGGGATAGCATGGTGTGGTGCGGCCCACAAATTCCCATAATTGACCTAGACTGGGGACCTAGGACCGGAAGTTCCTATTGCGCAACCAAAACTACGGCTACGCATTCAACGGGGGGTTTCTTTTGTGTTCTTTTCGAGAGTATAACAGTCATATGTGGAGTTATGTGGACCCCGATATGGCTGGTTTTTTTTTTTTTTTTTAGAACGTTTCCATAATCTGACAAATAATCGGCCAGTTCATTTATTTTGCACGACGTTTGTCAATCTCTGACCAATGTAGGCCAACTTAGGATAAATACTATGTATGTATATATTTAACATTATCCTATCAGATACAAGTTTCTTGCCACTCTTTTACCCATATATATTTGCAAATTAATAACCATATCCATGCGCACTATCAAAACACAGACTGTGCAGGGTAGTCTGTAGTCTACACATTTGCCTAAATGTATTGTTCTCAAAAGGAGTTTCTACTGTATTAGCAATTCTAATATATTGTAGTTCTAGAAATATTAGCGCTCTATTTAATTTAGCGCTATTAGCGCACTTACTGAATGCGCTAAATTAAAATGCGCTAAAAATTTCTCTACCGCTAAAATTTCTGTTCCGCAGGCTACGGACATACTCGCAAACCTCTGCGTCATATTTCCCCAGTAGTACGGGGCGGCCTTTAGGCTTAATGCCAATAATGGTTATTTCTGAATAATGGTTATTTCTGACACTGTGTCCCGCTGTTCAGTCTTTATGATAGCTGCATAGGCTTTTTTGAAATTTCTGACAGTGCTTTCACGAACGCTGAATTTTCTGGATGCATTATTCACGCCGCAGTCAATGGCAAATTTTGCTATCTTGGCTCTCTGGTCCGGCGAGTAACTTGCATACATGCCCCGCTTGCGTTTTCTCCCAGTACTCGGTGGAGTAGTCAGCTCAACAGCTACGGAGGAACCTGGAGACTTAGTAGGTGTTGTGAGGACTTGGCGAACTTCAAAGTCGGCACTTTGGCTTGGCGTCATGCACAACCGATACATTTTTGCAGCTGGACCAAATGCTGGTTGAGGGCAGACTGACGGCAGGTAAAAATCTCCCAGGCAGGCATGTGACACAAGGCGGGAAAGAGGCGGAAATTTCCATTCAGAATTGCTTTCAAGGTGACCCAAGTGCAAAATTCAAACGTCAGTAATCTTATTGTGAAGTGCCACACTGCAGGTTTTTCGGCGCATGCAGTCACTTTGCATACCATGGAAGTGCAATTTAATTTAGCGCTACCATCAATGCGCTAAATTAAAATGCACTAAAATGTCTATTTTTAGGCTAAAATTGCATTTGCGCTAAATTAAGTGTGCGCTAATATTTCTAGAACTACAGTATATATATATACATATATATATATATATATATATATATATATATATATATATATATATATATATATATATATATATATATATATATATGTGTGTGTGTGTGTGTGTGTGTGTAACATCTACAGTACTATCTGCTACAGTGCTATGCTCGACCAGCAGAGAGTGGCCAATATAACATGTGGTTTTGTATGGCGTATTTTCAACTAAGCTGAAACGCACAAACCAACTGCACCAAATGCCCATTCCTGAAAAAAAAAATGATTCAATGGAGGCCGGTATATGTAAATGACATAATCGGCACGGTCCAGTTCATAAACACTATATAACAGCAAATATCGTAGTCATTTTAGTTGTATATTATGATCATCAATTTAGTATTGTTTTTACAAATAAAAGATATATAAGCCTATGTGTTTTTTGTTATTCTATTCTCTTCTATTCTACCCTACTGGAACTTTTTTTTCCCCCAGCAGGCAATATAATTAGCATGAAGGTATCTCTTATTCTTAATTATCATCAAACACCACGAATACTGTTTGGGGCTGACAGAAGTGTAGTAGTGTATTTGCTATACTAGGGACCATTTGCAGTCAGCAAATGTGCACATATCTTGTGTACCTCTGACATAAACCAATTCACATGCAGGTCATTCTAAGACAAGCCAAGTAAAACGTTTGAACATTTATATGGTCACTGTATGACTATAGTATATATGAAGAGTCAGAGATTTATGCTGCTATTTTGTGGCTATTAACATGCGTAAACGTACCGGACTCATCTCATTTCACATAAATTCTAGTCTAGAGGTGTTTAAATTTTATATTTCGGTGTATTTGAATTTAATTCGGGGATCCTGTATATACAAATTTTGGTGTAATTCAATGTAAGTTGGTGTTTATACCGACCGAAGTTATCGATTATATCAGCCTTGCCATTGTCCCGCGTTGGTAGGCCTACATGACAGGGGGAGAGTGCCACATAGCCTATACGTGTATACATATCTGTATGCTTCCTTTTCTTTGGTGATAGTAAAAAACTGCGTAGGCCTACTACTTATATTAGCTTAATCAGTTCTATTTCCACACTTGCCAACATTTTAGGTTCCAAAATCAGAAAGTTTAACCAAGGGAGTGAAGAACTGAACGGGGGGGGGGGGGGGGGGGCAGGGGAGGTAGGGGGGGGGACGGTTTTGGAGAGGGCGGACCTCCCTCCCAAGCAAGTTTGTTTTTGCAAATTATACTTCATATGGTGTATTCTGACAACAATTTTCAAAATTTAAGTAACTTGTAACTTGCCTCTATATTGTTAATAGGAATGATCAAACTGGAATGTAATACAACTGACAAGCATACATGTTTATCAGATCAAGCCATCCATCTATTCATATAGCAATAAGACTCTGACAGCTCCACATCATAATGCATTGTATGCCCACATGCCAAAACTATGTCTCAGTGGCATTTGTCACAGAAACAATAATTGTGACAGTTTACAGTGGATCTGATAATGTGTGATTATTTTGGGAACTTTTTTTTAATTTTTGAAAATGGCTTGAAAGCTTATAATTGCGGTAGGTGGTAGTCATGTTCCAAACCTGGTAGCCTACTGCATGATTCGGTAGAAATGTCAAGTATGCTGTTCACATTTGTTGCAAAAAAGAAATCCAGTAGAATGCGTAGTCCTGGTTGCGCAATAGAAACTTCCGGTCTGAGGTTTTTAGTCATGATCAATTATAAACCGCTGCCCCGCCACACCTTGCAATACCGCGCAGCGTATTTTGGACTAAACCGTCTATGCCTATACCAGCGATACCGAGTGTTTTGACGTTGACACTTCTGCTTTCTGTTTCTCCTTAACATGATTTAATCTAACTTTTTAAGTTCTAATCGCGAACGGACGTTGTGCTAATCAGAGTTTCCAGATTCAAATAACCCGTGAAAAGACTACCATTCAAACAGGCCTACACGCAATTTCTACGGTTCAGGAGGGGGAGACCAATAGTCCAGATCAATGGCTTTGCTCCGTGCGTTTTGGACCATTTTTTCTCTGAATTCTGACAAACGAAAGCAGTTGATGCGGTCTAAAACCTGGCACTGCAGGAGTTCAGAGATCTTAACTTCATCAAGGACGATAAAACGTATGTACATTAAATTCAAAATTTCTTGAGAAGGGTAATAAGTATAAAGAAATCTTGAATGTCAATTATCTGAGACAAAATTTATGATATAAATAATTTAAGATATCTCAAATACAACAGAAGATCTTTTAATAGTAGGCCTGTATAATGTATAATTTGACCTGCGTTAGATTCAATACGTAATGTGGCTGTATTGTTACATCGAGGAACATTCAATATTTATTGACGTTTATTCATTTTATTTTATTTATTTATTTATTTATTTATTTATTTATTTATTTATTCATTTATTTATTTATTTATTTATTTATTTATTTATTTATTTATTTATCTATTTACGTATGTATGTATCTATACATCTATCTATCTATCTATCTATCTATCTATTTATCTATCTATCTATCTATCTATTTATTTATACTGGGTGGCCGATTCAGTTAAAAACTGTTCTTCCATCGGGCCCAGGTTACAATAAACAATATTTACAAACATAGTATGGCACAATACAATTCAACATAGGATAATACATTAAATATACCATAAAAGAAATAAACAGAACAGATATAAAAGTACATGTTTAAATACAGATACCAAGACACACGGCTTAAAACCTGAACATGTATGACTCTGGTTCTTATGCCTGGGAAAGGTATTTCGTTTTGAAGTCTGATAAGTCATCGCCTTGTCTAGTGGTCCGGAGTGGGGGGGGGGGGGGGGGGAGGGCTATTCCAAATGAGCGGTCCTTTGTAACGAAGGAATTGCTTGAATTTTTCAGTGCATGGTCGCGGGATATGGAGGTCGTCATTCAGGCTACTTTTGGTATTGAGCGAGTGAACTGTATTTCTCTTAATAAATTTGGTTTGAGGGTATTTGGAGATATTCGTTTAGGGATTTGTACATTAAAGTTGAAATACAAAATTGGCGGAGTTCAGCTAATTTGGTCCAGCCTAAGTTTTGAATAAGTAAAGTTGCACTGTGGGTAAAACCGAAATCACCAGTGATAATCCTAGCCGCTCTATTTTGGAGACGCTGTAGAATTAGTTGTTGGGACTTGGAACAGTCTCCCCAGACTGTATCACAGTAATCAAACAGAGGTTGTATTATACTCTTATAGACAGTATTCAATAATGCGGATGACAGTGTATGCTTTCGGCGAAATAGGAGGGATACTTTTGGACTTATTTTAGAGACCAAGTAAGTTATATGTTGAGACCAGTTTAATTTGTCGTCAATTACCACGCCCAGTAATTTTGTGGAAGTTTCTTGTGTAAGAACATGATTATTAACAGATAAATTTATGCATTCTCGCCTCGAGACTGATCAAAAGCCATGGCACATGGTTTGGGGACATTGCGAGAAAGTCTGTTTCGAGTGTACCAGTCAGATATATTATATATAATTCAGCTTGCAGATTTGATTCTGCTTCTTTAAGAAATTTGCCTTTAGCATACACTGTTGTATCATCTGCAAATAAGTGACATACAGTTGATGATAAACATTGGGGAAAGTCATTTATGTATAGTGGGAAAGGAATAGGTCCAAGTAAGGATCCTTGGGGGACACCAATATTTACGTTAAGCTCAGTAGACTTGTGCCCATTGCAGTTTACAACTTGTGTGCGGTCGGACAGGTAGGATTTAAACCAGCTCAGTTCATTCCCATTTATACCATATTTACCCAGTTTATATAGCGAGATGAAAAAATCAATGGTGACAAAACATTTTTGCAAATCAATGAAGATTGCGACAGTCGGAGAGCCGGCAGCAATGTTTTCTAACCAGTACATCTACCATACAATGTAGTGCAGTTTGAGTGGAATGAAATTCGATGAATGGTGACTGTACGTCGGTTATGAGATTATACTGGTTTAAGTAATCAAGCAATTTCAATTGGATATGTTTATCAAAAATGCAGCTTATGTGACATAGCACAGAGATTGGCCTATAGTTCGAAATTTCGTGTTTGGAGCCTTTGTCCTTAAAGATCGGTGAGACGAGGGCCAGTTTCCAGTCAGGAGGAACAATGCCCGTGTCAAGGGATAAGTTAAAAAGAAAGGTTAGTGATGGAGCAATAAAGTGGGCAGCAAGAAATAGAAGTTTACTGTCCATATGTAGGATATCAAGCGAACTTCTCTCTGATAGTTCTTTTAATTTATAGTATGTAAAGTTTTCAGTGACTCTGGCGCAGTGAAATTGACACTCATGATGGGGACCTCTCCACTCTGGGGCCAAGTAGTCCTCAAATTTCTCAGCGAAAGATTGACCAACTTTAACAAAATATTCATTGAACATATCGGCTAAGAGATTATGAGGGATATAGTGATTATTTTTGCGGGAAGACAAGAGATGTTTCAAAGAAGCCCACATTTGTCATTGATTTTTAGCCTTTGTAATATTATCATCATGATATTTCTTTTCGGTGTTATTCATCACATCCGTGACTTCATTACGAAGGTTACGGTATATGTCCCAAAGTTGCCCGCAATCAAAGTCGATGGCTTTTTTGAATATGATCCCTCTCATTCCTTTTTTTTTAAAGAATTTCCTGGCGTATTTAGACACTTTTATTTGATCTTGAAAAATGAAAACGGGTACATGAACATATAGAAGAACGGCAACCAAGACTGCCAGTAATCGAAGGTAAATCTCAAACTGAGTAAAATGTGATTTGAATGCAATTAAAGGAACGTTAAATTCGATATTTATTCTATCTCTTTCAGTGCCAAGTTTTGGACTGAGTCAATAGCTTTTGCACTGCGTCCAAAGCGCGTCGAGGAAAGCTGTTAACCCGGACTGTTCATCATATTCTCTGGAACAACAGTGATGCTGGTACTTGAATGAAAGGTCTTTTCACAGGGAATATAAATCTAGCATCCTTATTATAATTCAGAGTATTTTGTCTTACGTACTTCGACTTAAGTTGCAGTTGGCATTGAAAAAGCTAAATTCTAGGTATCTTTAATTGGAGAATTTTCTTCATGATTTAAAATGTCTTCAATTAAATTCTCGAACCGACAACAACGATAGTAAAATAGCTTAGTATAGCTGAGGGCTATGCTGATGATAGACGGAGGTGGGTGGTTGGTTGCTTGGAAAGTGGTGATGGTGATTTTTATCTTGACACAGAAATAATGGCCACAGTGGAAAAGTGCAATTTATAAGGCTATATGTCATGTGGTTGACTCAGTGGGTGGTTGACTTCTTCGTCCTGAAGCAGCTCGAAGGTCTAGTTTAGTAGGCAACACTGCGACCACGTGGCCAAGACGAGATGCAGGCAGCAGTTTCCTCAAACGAACATGCAACTGAATCATCTGTAGGAACGGAAAAGTTTGAGGCAATGAAACTTTTATGTTTCAAGCCGGAATTTATTGTAATTACGTCCCCCCCCCAACCTATGTAGGCGAGGAAAAAAATCACTGGTGTGATTTTAACAAACGAATCTAAGTAAAAGATGCGGCACTGCTAATTTACCCTTTCATCTACTTGTCAAGAGACATCTATTGTATCATTTACTGACAGTCTTGGTTGCCGTTGTCCTATATATTCATGTACCCGTTCTCATTTGTCAAGTTAAAATAAAACTGTCTAAATACGCCAGGAAACATGATGTTTTTTTTTTTTTTTTTTTTTTTGTTTGTTTTTGTTTTTTTGTTTTTTTGTTTTTTTTTTTGTTTTTTGTTTTTTTTGTTTTTGTTTTTTTTTTTGTTTTTTTTTTTTTTGTTTTTTGTTTTTTTTGTTTTTTTGTTTTTGTTAGTTTTGTTTGTGTAGAATGACTCATTAATCCTCATAAAGTTCTGTATTGCTTTGTTCCTTAAATAGAATGAAAAGAATCGACAGGAGCCCCACGTGGCACTCGTCCTTATTTGACTTGTTTAATTCTTAGTGATGAAATACATCAAGACATAACTTAACTCTTATGTGGTCGTATTTAAAGAATGCGTCCCTTCTTCCCTGGCCATCATAAGGATACTAAGGAAAGCTACTGACCAGAGGCAAGTTGCCCTGATAAGTCTCCTGTAAAATTGCAAGCAAAAACATTGTAGAAAGAGCAGCATGGAAGAAAACAGGCAAAGAAGACGGCAATTGGAAGAAATTATGAGCCATTATCAACAGGTATGGGGGTGCATGGGTATGTTATAAACCATCGCTGTCCCAGACAAACTAACATCATGTAGTTAGTGATGACCTTCAACCAAGTCAACAGAGCCCCCCCCCCCCTAAAAAAAGTCTACATTTTAAGAGATGGTCTGCCTTAATAAATCTAAGGTCAGCGTGTTACCTTTGCAGCTACCTGCATGACTTTGTTCCATTTTTCCTGCGCCGTACATATGAAATTTAATACACAGAATTCTTCAGGGCTAGAGATGTGTATTCCCACTTGATTGTATATTAAATTAACCTCAAATTAAAAAACTACTTTTTAAGCTGCAAGAATAGAATTCATGTGAACATTTCAGCTATGTACATAATTTTACCGCACAAATTTTGCTGTTTCTGCAAAGAGTGGTTTTAACGTTATCAAGCTGTAAATTACATTGAAAAGTAATGGGAATACATAACTCTAGCCCTGAATGACTAAAATGCCGTCTACAGGAGAGCAGTAGAAGCTTCTGTTTGTGCTCTCCCCTATTAAATTTGAGCCATTCAGACGACACAAATTTTCACGAAAAAAAGGCTCTCTCCATTGCTATGTTTTTATGCATAACATGAACAGTCAGTATTGCTATACATTTTTTTTTTACAAATTCTGCTAAGAGACACATGTATAACTACAATGTCAATAAATTGCCCCACGTGCGACGTCGTCTATCCCTGAAACGTGAAGAAAAGAAGAGCAATAAATAAAACTCATTGGGCGAGAACGCCACGACTTCAAATTCAAGTGCTTTCCTTCATGTTGAACACGCCGAAGCAGCAACACCAAACTTAATCGCGACTTTTTTTATTGAGTGCGTGATATTTTCTCCCTGTAAAAGTAAAACATATGGGTTTACTGTTAGTCCATCAATTGGGTAAAACAAGCAATCAATGAAAGGTTGATTGTATAAAATTTCAGAGTTCTGAACTGCCCGAGGCTTGAATGGTGAAAAGTTCCATTGTCTTCGTGGTGACACATAGGTTGTACATAAAGCTCTCTGTTAAGGGAATCGTGTTCTGCGGACTTCGAAAGACAAGTGTGAAAAATAGCGTAATTCATGGTGATGACATGGGTCCCAAATAACCTAGCAGTTTCTCTGGGCGATGGTCGGCAAATCACTCAATCTTTGAAGTAGCGCGTTCCAACTTGCACGGGTTTTTGAATCTGTCAACTCCCGCATCAAGGTACGTCCGTTACCAATCCATCAGTGAGTTGTTCAGGTGTGTCGTGAACTCAATACCTGTCGGTTTCAAGGCACACCTGCCTCGCAAACGGACCGAGGTATTATAAGCTTCAAAATATCTCCCGGGGGAACAAATAAATGCACAAATCTCCGAGTACTTTCCGTGCAAAGCCAAATGGAATAAGACAAAGAATTTTTTTTTTCAAATATACTTAGGTTCTATTTAATTCTTCATTGCAACCGATCTGCTTAGGGCGGGGTTGTGACATACGAAGAAAATATGGCTTGTGGATGTTACAGCACTATAGAAACTACATGCACCTACTTACGAACGTGCCACATTATTTCAACCCAAACTTCACATCATCATGGAAACGCATAAATACTTTTAATGGATAATAATGTCACTTGTTCTATATTCAAATTGATGGATTGAATTAATTCACAGCAGACAGCCAAACGGAGCAATTGTTAGATCTACGTACGTCGATCTAGCCTGAATGAATCTACTGTCAATTCAAAGGCAATTCGTTTTGTTTTAATACACTCCTGGTTCTTTATAAGGTGATGGTACCTCTTCATCATAGGACCAGTAATGCACTTTTGCTGAAAGCCCTCTCGATTTAGAAAACCACAAGTTGTGTCAACTGTCAAGAATTTGAACATAAATTTAGCTTCGGTCTGCATGAGGTTGGTAAGTACACCAGGAGAATTCCTCATGCTGCTGTGTTAGTCAGATCTGCTGTTGGAACCGATTTATAACAGACTTAATTAATGAACGAGGAAAACCCAGTAAAACCTGTCACCTTGACAAAATTTGATTTGCTTGCATTCAGATTTACCTATGTTAATGTGTTTGATTGTTCAAGATTTATAGCCTTTGATTGCCAACTAAGCTTGAATTTCCTGGTGGTGCACGTTCCAGGCCCGAGCCGGATAACCAGAAATGTGTAGGTGGGTGTTGGTGTGTTTGTGGGTGTGGGGGTTCCTGGGGTATCCCCCCCGCTCCCGGAAATGTTGAAAAACTGTTTTGCTCAGAAGTGCATTTTGTTTGATTTTAAGACTCAAATGTGCAATTGCTGTTTGCTCAAAATAGCATCAGAATTTTGCATGTAACTAGCTTATAAGAGGTTTTACTGCCCAGAAAGAGGAGTTTCCACCGAAGCCTTCATGGTTATTGCCTTCAAAGCAGACCCAAGCTCCATGTTATGCCTCACCGATCCTTTTCCTGTCGCAAATTTACATATATCCAGCGGCTTTGGTTCCCATTGCTTTTCTTACGTCTCCGCAATTCTGTTTGACAATTCCTTTTAATTTGTGGCTAAACCACCAATTTTAGCGTTCTTTAACTTTAATCATGTGTAATTTTTGATTCACATTCAAATTCGCAACGTTTTGACCTGAGGTAGAAATGAAAAGCAAACACCACATATGTACAGGAGAATCTCCTTATCATGACCTCTTCATAAAGAGATCACAACTTTTTGCAACCGCTTTTCACAGTTGCATTTAAATATTTTTCACGTTCCATATCGGACCACTCACCCACGAAGATCTAGCTTCGTCAGTCAAGTGGATGGTCTTAATAGATAGATACAACTGTACCATGAAAACTACATGCGATTTAAAGATATGCCTACATTAAAGGGCTTATTAGAGAGATTGTACTGTATAGTGAAAACCACAAGCAACCTATAGACATTTTTCAAGCTCTCAAGTACCGTACACAATTTGCCACCACAAAGCTTCCTGTTCCCGTGTCGACACTCATTGTACGCTAATTTTTGGCTTCCTGGTACTTATTCCATGGTGCACTGGAATTAATATTGATTTCGACCTATGTATGTATGTATGTATGTATGTATGTATGTATGTATGTATGTATGTATGTATGTATGTATGCATGTATGTATGTATGTATGTATGCATGCATGTATGTGTGTGTATGTATGTATGTATGTATGTGTGTGTATGTATGTATGTATATATATGTATATGTATATGTATATGTATATGTATATGTGTGTATATATATATATATATATATATATATATATATATATATATATATATATATATATATATATATATATATATATATATATATGTATATATATACATATCCGGTTGGACCATTCATTTAATGTGTGACAATCGGGGGGGGGGGGGAATGTGACCTGTTCCGAAGGTGGCACGTCCTGTTTCCTCGTTTACAACTAAAGGTGCCATGGGTTATGTCAAACGCAGGTGTGACAGAAGAGGTGTGACTTTGGCATTACTTTTCATTCAGCTTATACAAATTCCATGCCGCAAAGAGGTAGAAATAATTTGTGATGCGATACCAATTTTTCAAAACACTGGTCGCTTGTGTCGATCGAGACGCCACTCTGATGGTTTATTGACATTGTGCCACTCCTTCCTTTGTTCCAAGACTGTTGCTTCCTTGCCCTCTCTGTTCACCTCATGCACGGGCCGATGGCACCCAGACAAGACAATGACAATGATTGTTAACAACAAAGCACGTTGGGGGACAGCTGGAGAATGTTTACCATTTTCGTGCCTGTTTTACTTGGTGATACCAGTCGTTGCATGGCGACAGAGGCACAGTGGTAATCTTGCCTCGTTGCAAATCGAATGGCGCGCAAACGTACAAACGATTCGTGCCTGTTTCAATTTTTAATACCAGTCGTTGCATGGCGACAGAGGCACTGTGGTAATCTAGCCTCGTTGTAACTCGAATATGATGGCGTGCAAACGTACAAACGATGAACGGCTTCGACTTCTCTTTCCTTATTTACCATCAAATATGTCCGAAATTTTATTTGAAGACTATTAAACGTACGCGTAGAAAATCCAAACGTGGCATGATTATACTTCCATACATAAAGTCTGGCTTTTTGTTAAGAGGGGTGACAGCTTTGAAAATTACGCACATTAGAGCCATTTGGAAATTTAAGCCTTGAATATCTTAAAAACTGTTACAGGTAATGATGCCATTCCAACTTAAATACAGATGTTTGGGCTGTAAGCGCATCCAATGAGCCACGAACTAAAGCTATACAACTTTAATTTATGCAATTGGGGGCACGTGAAGGGTTTAAATGTTGAATATCTTCATAATTATGATAGCTAAAGTTTTCTTTCTAACCTCAAGTCAGAGGCCGTGCTGCTGTAGGCGCATCCATAAACAAAATGGGAGAATTTGGATTTATATCTGTTAGGGGGACTTGAAAAAATTAAGTGTTGAATATTTCTTTTTAAAACTATAATGGGTAGATCAGACGTACTACTCTGACGTCACATCCTAGTCAGAATGGCACGTCATAATCAATTTCACCCAGAGCTTAGTCTCAGACGCCACTGAAGCTGGAATCTTTTAACAGTGTGTGACCCTATCAATGAAGCTGAAATAATGCAAATTAGGAGCAACAATAGCAGACTTGTACATACATTTATTTGTGATAGACAAGACGTGCAGCAAACCATGATCTATCATCGGCAGCCAATGATATGTGTATGTTTATCACTAGGATTAGTAGTTGACGCTCATGTCAGATGTAACACTTTCATACCACCAAATGGTGATCATTTTGTCATCAGTCCACGCTGTAGTGTCATTTGAGCGGTCTGCCGACGGGTCTTCCATTAGCCATATATGGGCGTTCTTATCACCACAACGGACTGGCTTAACTTTTCCGATGCCACATTTTTGACTGAGTCAGCAACTTTTCTCGATGCTCATGAGGCACATTGAGCTCAAAGCGCGCCGAGAAAAGCTGTTGACCTGGACTATCATAAATCAGAGCAGTTCATTTTAAGTAGTCCGAATTTGGTTGCGGTTGGCATTGAAGGAGTTAAAAACTTCTAAAGATTCAAATTTACAACATCGTCCAGCATCAGAGGGGGGTAAGGGGGGGGGGGTTCAGTACGCTGGTACAGGTAATTGTTTTTCTAGAGTACGTAATACGGAAAATAAAAATATTTCAAAATTTTGGATAGTACGAAGTACCTAAAATAAGAGGGCTTCCAGTACGCCAGTACGGTAAATAAAAAGCCCCAGTACGGGAAACCCCTTTCCCACCCTCAGCATCATTCTACCCTAGCAACAATAACAAACCTACAAGGACCACATGGGGATAAACTGGCCTGTTATGTAAATGAAAACAAGTGGGCAATCGCAACCTGCATTGGGCACAGGTAGTCACCGTCAAAATTATTGCAAACGCTCTTCAGTAGGCCTGTATCAATACCAATGAAATACTGGTTTTTAAACGGATATCATTCTCGACTGTCTGGTTGAATCAGCAAAATGTATTTTTTGAAGGTAATAGAGCAACCAAAATAACTGGACTTGACAAATTTATTGATACTTGAAAGAAAAATCAAGTGCCACATATTTATGTCCTGTTACCTGACAAGAATATGAAGGTGAGAGTATCAAGTACTTTGACTTTGCTGACCATAAGGATATCATTCTCAACTGTCTGATTGCATTCAGTAGTATGCATTTATGACTCTAACCGAGCAATCAAAATAACTGGTCTTAACAAATTTATTGATATTTGAAAGAAAATCCAAGTACCATATATTTACGTCCTGTTGCCTGAAAAGAATACGAAGATGTGAGTATAAAGTACTTTGACTTTGCTGACCATAATGATACAGTACACTTTATGAGATGCTTGTCATACATTTGATCTGGTGAGACACCGGGACTGGCTCAGGCCGCATGGCCCGGGCTTGTTTATCAGTCACAAACTTCGCTGGACCACTCCCCAGTTGCTGTACCTGACCTGTCAGGAAAATTCAAATTCTAACTCAACATTTGAAGTTTTCACTAAGATTTTTTACCGTGGAACTCCACGGATGGGACTGCATACATGACATTTTGTTCCTGTGTCATTCATGAGCAGCCTTTGCAAACTTACAGCCAACGAGCATCACAGTTCCTGAATTATTTGGAAAAAATCGTTCAATTTTGGCCAGAGCTCTGACTCTCTCAGATGGCCAGACTCACATATGACACCGGCAACTATTGGCTCTGTTTATACCTAGCCCTTCTCCTTCAACAGTGACCCACAAAAGAATCAAAGTTGTAATTAAAAAGTGTACCAAAACTGGCTACTGTTTATCACTACAAAAGCAAATCTGATTTGTTTTGCTGGCATTTGACATTATATTTTATCCAGAATTCTCTCCTGGTCTGGCATTTCCTTTTTACCTGCATTTTTTTTATACCAAGAGCCTTATTTTGCTACAGTTTTCCCTTAACTTTCATGTTTATGTTTTCTGTCATGTAACTTCAATCAATTTAAATGTACAAGGCAACAACTTTCCCTTGTGGGCGCACAGACTGATTTGCTTCGAAGCAAATCTTCTTTTCTAGTTTATGTCCTGTGGCTCGATGATTACAGTGGACGGCTTGGCCAGTTGTAATGTTTTACGAGCAACCCTATGCTAGCAGAAAAATCATTCTTTTCGGACCTTTGGTCGATTCAGATTGATTTATATTTACGACAGACAAACAAAAAATGATAATAGTAAAGATAAAAATAAGTAAAGAAGCGAGCAAATTGAATTGAATTGAAATTGAATATAATTGAAATGAAATGAAAACGTAATATATCTTCAATTAACTGGACATATTCTTCACAGCATCATGAAATTGTTCTGGCAGGTTTATGCAATAAATAGTCGGTTTGATGTACATGTAGCCCATGGGAAGCCTAATGTACAATACTGAAACACGACGATTTCCGGAATAATAAAATTGATATGTGAAAGACGCCTAAAGATTTTATTAAACAAAGAAAAACTGCAATATACCCAGCATACCGCACGCTCAATTGTGGTTGATTCTATATACGAATTGTTGAGGTGAAATGTGAATTATGGCGCACTATTGTCCGTGTCCTGAAATTGGTTATATTGTGATTCCTTTTTGTGTTATGATATTCCTGATTTTCTGAGACAAAGTTGTGTATTTTCGGTTCGGTGCATGTACACCACTCTCCAGTATCTTTAATATCAATTGAACTTTATTTTCAGAGGGTCGATGCTTCAATGTCTCCGACTAGTCTTTGTGTACAGTTGCTGGCTGGGTATATCTGAATCCTTTGATACTATGTCTGTGTGCAATCTTTCCACACCACGTCAGTACACCCCATTTGGACGAATGGAATATGAATTATATGAAATAGTTTCAAGAGTACTTCTTTACAGTTTCGATTGGCATGTTTGCATATTAATTTATGCTGAACTTTTATAGAAAATATTAAACTTTACTAAAATAAGATAAGATAAGATGAGATGAGATAAGATAAAGATGATGTCCAACAGGGTCAATCACATTAAAGTGTAAGGTCACTTCCATGCGTCGCGCAATCTACCATATCAGCAATAAATAAAATATAATATAACTAGAAAAGATGATTCGCTGTATAGCAAATCAGTGTGTATCTTCAAAGTTTATTGGTATGGCAGTGTACAACTAGTCCATAACATAGGAGCAGAAGTTGTAATGGCATCTCTATCTATTATAGCTTTGAAATTATTCAAGATTTAAAACTTTAAATGGTACTACTTAGCCTAAGTTAAATTGCTACAACTTGTGTTTTCTATTCATTGAGTGTGCAGTGGTCAACAGCCCCTAGTAGAAATTAGAATGACATCTCTACTTTTATAGTGTTGAAGATATTCAAGATTGAAAATTTCGAATACTGCTAATTAGCATAATTTAAATTGCTACAACCTTTGTTTTAGATTCATTACGCAATGGCCAATAACCTCCCAGTACAAGTTGAAATGACATCTTAATCTATAGTAGTTTTGAAGCTATTGGAGATTTAAAGTTTCAAATGTACTAATCAGCATAATTTAAATTGCTGCAGCTTTTGGTTTAAATTCATTAGATGCGCAATGGTCAATAACCTTCTAGTAGAAGTTGGAAGGACATCTCTTTCTATTATACTTTTGAAGATATTCAAGATTTAAAATTTCAAATGCCCCTAATTTGCATAATTTTAAACATCTTCATTCCTCGGCATAAAAACGCCAAACTCCTTGTATGGAGGTACAATCATGCCAAGTTTGGAGTTTCTATGTATAATAGTATCAGAGAAAAGTGTCGGACAAATTCACTGGAAAAGAAGAAAGAAGAGCGGGCTAAAAAAGAAGATTTGCTTCACAGCAAATCTGTCTGGGTGCTTTCAAAATCAGAACAGTTTGAAATGCTACACTTTGGCATTGTTCAAGATAATCTAAATTTTGTGTATTAGCCTAATTTAAAAAAAGTAGAATGCTACAACTTTGGTTCTTGGTTCATTGGATGTGGCCATGTCACAAACTTATAAAATAAAGTTTGAATGAAACTAGTATCTATAATTGTTTTAAAGCTTTTCAATATTTTCATTTTGTGTATTTGCCTAATTTGCATATATTTAAGGCCTGCAACTTTGGTTTATAGTTCATTGGATTAGGTTTTGCCACAAACAAATAAATTAAAGTTGGAATGGTATGTCTATGTAAAATAGTTTTGGAGATATTCAACTTTGAAATTTTTCAAAGCCCCTTATATTAGCATAATTTGAAATTCTACAACTGATACTGTCCATTATATTGGTAGGTGTCACAAACCTATATATGCACATTGAAATATTGAGCATCTGCATTAGTTTGGAAGATATGGAGCTTTCAAAATTTTTATTGCCCCTAATTTGCATACTTTTAAACATCATGATTATTCCAAATGAGATGCACTATATTTCACTAGTTAGGTCAGTCACCATAGCAAGTTTGGTGGTTTTCGAAAAATAGTGCTTGAGAAAATCTCCAGACCAACTTGGTCATGAAGAAGAAAAAAGACAGAAAAAGAAAGAAAGAAAGAAATTTACAATGCCGGTGTTTACTTATACAGTGAAACCTCTCTACTGTGGGCACCCTTGGGACTAGACAAAAGTCATCCCTTGGACCAGGGAAAAGTGCCCACTCCTGAGAGGATCAGCCCTTCTGGGCAGTATGGACGAGTATGTGTGCATGTGCTTGTACATTATTCATACATGTACGTATAAATGCACAGTCCCCCAATTTGCCAAAAGACCCATTCCTTCCAAACGATACACCTGCTTAGCATGCATGGATAGAAGGCTACCTATGAAACAGGTTCAATCTCATTTATTATGAATGCAAAATGGTTGCCTAGCACCATGAATGTCTATGCAGCAGTAGAAGCCCTGGATACTTGTGTATTGTTGCGAAATTCAATTAATTTAGCATACATTAATATTCACCAACTTTTGTTTGCATGCCATTGAATTTGCCAGACGTCTCAAACCTACATGTGTAAGTTAAAACTTTGTGTCCACCTGCAATAGTTTGGAAGATATGGATCTTTTAAAATTTTAATTGCCCCTCATTTGCATAATTTTAAAGATCATGACTATTCCAAAGCAAATGGCAAAATTTCATTGGTAGGTCAGTCACCATGACAAATTTTGGTGGTTTAGGGAATAATAGTGTCTGAGAAAAACTCCGCACAAATTTTGGCGCCATGGAACACGAGGAAAAACGATATGTCTGGGTTGGCACCCAGACATAAAGAAAGAATTTTAGGAAAAACAGAAAAGTGTGTGTTGACACAAACGCACTTTAAATGAAAATATGAATAAGAAAACGTCGTGGGTCTATAAGACACATTCTTGAAATACAACTGCATTTAGGTCTCCTTGTGTTTAACTTTGGCCGTTAAGCATATTGACTGTTTTTTGTCTTGAACGAAATGGTCCATAGACCAATTTAAATAGGGGCCAACATACCTAAACGCTCCGATTGTACAGTCAGTTTTGTGTGCCAGACTTTTTTGTGAAAGCTTTTATTATGTCACAAATATCACTTGCATTTTTTTTGTTCCCATACGATTCCTTCTGACGTTCATGGCGTAAGTAAAAATGTTGGCAAACGGTTGGGTGCCCATGCTTAAAAGCAGACTGCAAACGTGAGATGGCATCGCAGTCAGACCTGTCACTAAACAAATTTAAAACGTGTATGAAGATTTCACAAAGTTACTCATGTAGGAAAGAAATAGGCCAGCAGTTATCGCGTAAGTTTCGAGGACCTTTCTTGTAATTGGGCGAAACGTTTTCTTGTCAAATTTGCCCAACTGATAATTCTGATGAAACTTTCAGAGACTTCTAAACCGTTTCATTTCCGCAATGAATGATTGTGATGACACATCAACAGAGTCTGCTGAAGCAGGGCCGTGCTATATAAAGCACGTCCCTGGCTGATACTGAACAATAGTTATTCTTAGAGTCGGTCTATATCTAATTGATCTAAGATAACGTTACTGTCGCGAATGAACGTAGTGTATCTTTGGGGGTTAAAAGGTTCGAGCCATTTGCCAAAAAGTATTCATCTTGTTCAACATGACCATGACTGCTCCACAATTGTGACTCAAGACAGACCAGATGTATTTCATTCGGCAGACTGTGTGGTACTACCAGGATTACGACAGCAAACACAATCTGTCTTAAACGGAAAGCAAAACCTTTTCTCTTTTTCAATCCTGGGGAAATACGATTTTGTTCGGACTTATGTTGTACAGTATTGATTAGAGTTTATAAATACTACGTGCATCTAGGGATTGATATCGTTAGTCAGAATGACTGAAAGATTTGTTTAAAAAGCACAAAGAACCCAAACACTTCATTTTCTTTTACATGGATATCATTCAAAGTATAACAAGCTGGAAAGTAGTCGACGGTAATGTTATAATGTATCAGTACGTATCTAATTTTAAATTTATTTTCAGCTACATATTAGCTCGCTAATAATATAAACTTCTCTTTGGTACACGTATAGGCTTATACATGTTTCAAAACAATTTGCTGAGGCAGGTATGCTTTTCTCTGCAGTCACGCATGAGTGACAAATTTAACAATGACACGGTATTATTCGGACTTGGGTTCATTCTAAAGGGTATTTTTGTCAGCTTTGTGGCCTGCAAAGCCAATGAAATGTTTCTTGATACACAGAGAAAATATTCCACAGGTAAAAGTTTGCTCTTCAAAGTACACACACGCGTGTGGAATTTTACAACCGCACGACTCTATTCGAGAGTTGGTTCACTGTCACACAACGAAAGGTCTATAATGTATCTCCCAGCGCTAAATTGGATGTAGGAGGAGTTTGTTGACATCTAAGACAGCATTTTGTTATTATTTTACAAACAACTGTCTTTTGTGTGTGCGTGTCCATCCCTTTCCTGCCATACTATAGGAAATCTTCACGTGATTTTTTGTTAAAACACCATCCAGTATCAACAAGAACCCTTGTAATAAAACACTTTTGGATGGACTCAAATTCTTTCTGCCGCCATAATTAATCTAGGTTTCATGGTCACACAGAAAGTGTCTCGTGCGCAGATACCTGCATGTTATTTGTCCAGCGGGACCTTCCATTGTCAGAATGGCGTGCACAAAAAGCAGAAGAAAATTTTAAGTTACACTGAACAAATCCTTGAAAAAATACGCTACATGGATGGACTGCATGTAGTGGAGAAAATAATAAATTGTGTATTCAGTTCCAATCAGACAGACAAAGGTTATAGTATCTACCGATATGTCACTTGAAACAGACAAATTAAATATCAACATCACAAATATTGTCTGCAGATTCCAAAACGATACTGTTTATCTGCTCTCAGCGCATACACAAGCTGTGAAATCATTGAAATGATTCGATTTACTTTGATTTCCTTTTTTTCATTTTCACTAATCCCAACACAAAACTCAAGAAAAACAATAGAAACGAATACATTGTGGTTGTCGACTGAATAGAAATTCTAACTGATCAAGAATAAAATGCAGTTAGACTCTGGTATGCAATAAAAGAATGAATTTCAATCTATTTCATGGATGAAGACCGCCATAAGTTGATTTTAACGTACATAATACTTGCCTCGTAGTTGAGTTTACCTCTGGAAAACGGAGTTTTCCTTATTACAAAAACTTTCTTGACTGCATTGAAGATATAATAGTTTTATATGTCAATACATATATTCCAATATGTATATACAAAAATAACTGACAATGAAATATTTCATCAGTTCAGACGATTTACCATAAATGAAGTGGAGCCACATTTCAATTTATGGTACCCCAATCCACAAGCATTATTCAGGGACGATTTTATGTATGTCAATCTGTTTTTGAAATATAATTGTTAGTGCTGTTGGTGGGTTGATATTTTTTACGAACTGCAAAATGTAAACACAATGTTAGGTCATAAGTCTTAATTTGTACCCACTACAATTTTGCTGTTTTCATTGTCAAACTGACGCAATTTTCTTTCAAATGTATAAAATGGCTGTATGATTATGATAAATATCATGAAACCCAGTCTTGCTAGTTGGTCTCTCACATTACTCCAATAGATCGATCGATTTCCACGAGACATTTATACATTACACAAATTAGAGACATCTGGCAACAAAATGTGGTCACCATTTACAATTAGAAGCCAGGTTTTGCTAGTTGCATTCACTGTATCAGATCGGACCCTGAAATGTTCAAAATAAATGTACATGTACTCGGCGAAGATTGGTTCTAGGTGTTAAACAGAATATTTTACTGCGCCTATATTACGATTAAACTTTTTTTCCATAGATATGTATCAAAATATCTCAGATTTTAGGGCACTGTCACCATGGACGAAGATTTTTAGTTTTTTAACATTGGAATACAGGCACATGTAAATCGGCATTATTACAGCGTCGGCAGACAGACGTGTCTATTTATCGGCGATAGTATTGCCAGCATCACAGACGACTGTTTTTCAGCTGTCTGTCGCGGTGCCAACTATGCTGATGACAAGAAACCGAGCCAGCCAGTCGATCTATGGAAGTTAAACAGCTAGGCTCCACCTGGCGTCAGACTAAACTGTGACAGTCACTGTACTTGTGTACCCAAACACAAGTAACGTTTTGTATTTATCTGTGAATTATCGACGGGGAATAAAATCATCGAATCGATTGAAATTTTAAACATATTAATGAAAACGTTTGGGGTTTTCATACAGACGATCCGACAATGCTGATTATATCTATTAGTTTGAAATACTAGGAGAATAACCTGTAAGCTTCACTGGAACTCATATTTCATGCACACTGTTCGCATTTTTAAAATCTAAGGTTTAAAACCCGTAGACCCACTTTCTAATTCCTAGAATGTTTAATTATATCATGAAAGATTTGATCATATCATCAAATATTTGATCACATGACCCAAATATTTGTTCATAAGTTCAAATCTTTGATTACTTGATCATATCACAGTTCACAAAGTCAGTGTGTCCAGCACACTGGCATTAAAGGATTGGAGCAAGGAGCCGTCTCCGGCTCATGTACTGCCCCCCCCCCCCCCCCTCTGGCCTCTATTAGAGGCTGAAGTTTTTTCTTAAAAGAAAGCACTGATTCCGCATTTATTGTATCAGGTGGTAAAGCATTCCATTCCTGGACTATTCTATTTGAGAAAAAATGTTTCCTAATGCCCAAACGGCATCTCTAAACAATTAATTTTTTGTTATGTCCTCTTGTGTTATGAGGCCTATAGTGTCTGTGGTAAAAAACTTGTTGTCAAAGTCCTCATTATCCCTCAAGATCTTGTACACCTCGATCAAATCCCCTCTGTGGCGTCTCATCTCCAGAGTTGTTAGGTGGCACATTCTCATCCTCTCGGCGTATTTGATCTCTCTATACCCTTTTATCATTCTTAAAGCTCTACGTTGTACCGCTTCTATCTTGTCGACATCCCTTTGTAAGTATGGCCTCCAGGCCTGCATACAGTACTCTAACTTTGGTCTCACCAGCGATTTGTATAAGTTTACAATGTTCTTTTTGCTTTTGTCAGTGTAGACTCTCCTGATCATGCCCAGTGATCTGTTTGACTCTTTTACCACTTTTGCTACATGGTGACTGCATCATAAGTCTTCATTTATTAAAACTCCCAGGTCTTTTTCTTCTGTCTTGATGGTTATGAGTTCATCTCCCATAAAATAGTCAAATCTAGGGTTATTTCTTCCAAAGTGGATGCATTTGCATTTATCATTAAACAGCATCTGCCAATCTATTGAACACTTATAGAGCAAGTGTAGGTCTTCCTGTAAGGCTAGCGCACTAGCTAGGTTGGGTATTCTCCTCAAAACCTTTGTATCATCAGCAAATTTGGAAAGTGTGCTCAATATATCGTCATCGATGTCATTTATGTATACCAAGAAAAGCACTGGACCCAATACTGACCCTTGCGGAACACCACTCATCAAAAACATTTAATCATATGAACAAATACGAGCTGACTCAGACAAATCATAAATGTATTTTAACATATAAATAAATCTATTTGAATGCATGTTCAAATGTATTTGATAATATGTTAAATATGATGCATTCTTCATAGAGTTTATGAAAGCTCCCTATTGCCATGTGTGCGATGGCGCGTAGAAAGCATGGCACTCTGATAGTTTGAACGATAAGCTGAACATCGAGGTCAGTCTGCATTAGTTTGGGAGAAGACCAAATATCAGTGCATTGTTCCAGAAATATGGAAAAAATAATATTAGTGACATAACGTTACCTCTCGACCACCATTGCCAAGACCTCCGTGTCTGGCCAAATCACCTGACACAATTGAGTTGGGTTACTCGCTCGATTGCTCCCCAAAAAACCTGACGGTCCCGGTGGTGCCATCTCCCGGTTCCTCTTGGACCCGATGGTGACTCCAGGTGTGCATGCTCCCCTTGTACTTCCTTCCTCCTCGGAGGCCCAATGATGTGGTTGATAAGAGATGGGAGCTCTGTGAACTTTCATTCACAAGAACTGTACTAGTGCTTCACGCACATTCCCTTTTGTGGAAAATCCTGTCTAAACAGTCCAGGACACTTTGGAGGCCAGCTTATATTTGATCTACACATACCAGTCGAAACGTGGAAGTAGAGCTGGGTGTTTTGGCTTGAAAGTGAGATTTCAACATGGTGTCTCGACGATCAGATCAGAGAGAGAGGGAGGACAGTGCCCACCAGGCAGTGGCTGCTTGGCAGCGTGCTGTTAGCGTTGATCAGGTGACCACTTCTACTTCACCCTTGTTGGGTAAAGGTCAGTAGATCGATTCAGGGAACCACTTTATGGCCACTTGGGACAACCATGAGCACTTCTTTGGTTATTGACCTCAACTTGGCCATGTTTGCTCTTGCCAGAAAGCATGTTGGTTCAGCACTGGTTGGGGTGAGGACAGGTGGCTGCTCTACAAGCAAGCATGGGGAAAGAGAAAGAAAGCAAGACGTAGATGTCAAGGTCTTGTAGCCAAATGCTGGGCTTTAGGCTGACTTCATTGGGTCTTGTCGTGCAACTCCACTAGAGATGCTTCGAGAAACCCATGAGGCTTGCTCGCAGGTTCAGGTGACTGCTGTCTCTAGACCTAAAATACCCCAGGGGAGTAGGGAGAGGAGGCAATGTAGTTGCAAGAGATCAACTTGCAGTGATCACAAGTACCCAGCTAAACCTTTGGCAATGACCAGTGCTCCTTTAGCCAGTGACTCAAGGGTTGTCCTTGCCTTGGAGTCAATGGCTAGGAACATGCAGATGCAGGCTGACATGCCCAGGGCACTGATCACCCCCTCTCAGCCCACCACTTTGGGGACCCCTCGGATGAGGCACGCTTACTGCAGGTTGGATCTTCTGAGATCTTGGTGCCCCAAGTCCAAGCACTCAGAGTCCAAACCATGTAACTCGATGAAGCCAGGAAACCTATGGGTTCTTGTCTGGGCATCCTTGAACCCTTTCCTATTCCCCGAGCACTTGGGTCAAAAGTGTGGACATGGCAGAACACTGAAGCCCAAACCAACTTCCCAAGCTCCCAAGTGTGAGAGCTCAGGTGGAAAGTCCGGGCCTATTGGAGCACAGAATAAAGTACCCAAGTCTGTTGTGGTGTCTTCTACCTGTATTGCATCTTTGGCTCCTGCAGTGGCATCTCCCTCTTTGACCCAAGTGCCATCTCTGGTGTCGCTGGCCCTTGCATTGGCTCTGCAGGCTACTCCCCCTGGTATGCCCCAGACCAAGCCATAAGCAGTTCTGCTGCACCCTGAGTTTGAGTTGGGTACCCTGCCTGTCTTTTTTGGAGATGCAAGTGGAACTCAAGCCCCTTGCAGTTGTGGAAGCAGACTTCATCTTCATCCTCGCCAGCCAGCACTTTGGCAGCGTCTAAGCGGACCACTGCAGATGAGCAGCTTGTTGTCTCCATGTTGAGTCAGCTCTCACTCAACCCTCAGCTCTCACTTGGCCCTCAGGCTCCGGAGCTCTTGCAGCTCTTGCAGGTTCCCTCCAGCCAGCTGACCTCTGGGTCGATGGCAGCGGTGAACCCAAAACTGAGTGTCCTAGAGACTCAAAAGTTCTGGCAACTTCAGGAGGTGCCCTCCAGCCAACGGACTTGTAAGTCAGTGGCAGTACCTAAGGTCCAATTTAGCTAGCACCGTCAGAAGCCGCTAAGCAACAGGGTCATTTCCCGGTGCACCTTGCGGCAGGTAAGGTTGTTTCAATATAGCAGCCATATTGTGCCATTACCTTGTGTTGTTAAAGTACAGGGAAATGACATTGCAAGGTTGTTCGTTATTTTCCAATGTACTGCGGAAGTATTTACAAGCTACAATGACAGTCTACAACTGCAAAGTTCCTGACTGTAAGCCAGACACAAGAAAACTGGGTAAATTGGATAAATACCCCTGGATGCAAGGGGTAGCTTTCCACAGTTCTCCTCCAAAGAAATATAGATATGATGGGAGTGGTTGAATATGGTGAAAAAAGACCAGAAGATCATGAACCACCAGGCAAATTTGACAGAATTTCTTAAAGATATTTTGTTGGGGGTAAAGGTCCGACACCAGAACACCCAGTGCCCACGTAATTTCCATATAACAACTGGACAACTGCAGAAAAACAACACACAACAAACCAATGGCAGAATCGTGTGAGACGGCCAAGGATTGAGTGACCTACCCATCAACAGAGAAAGGCCAGTTGCCAAGTAGAAAGCATGGGTGCAATCGCTGCATTGCAGCGGTAGCTAACAGTACGAGCTAATTTGGACCAAAGCTGTTGTGGCTCCTGTGCCGATTCCTCCAGAGGTCCAGCTCGCTTGTCCCACCTGGGAAGAGCTGATACAGGCCAGAACTGAGGCAGCGATGACTTCTGCAGAAGTCAATACCACCCCATTCCAAGGCATGGTGACAGAAGACTGCTTCTGTCATGAGCAACTGCCTCATCACCTTCGAACGAAATTCTGTTCAATGAGGCTTTAGGCATCTGTGCCAATTTTGCAGTCACTAAGTCTTTGGACATTGGTACTGGTGAGGAAGACAACCTCCTGCTTTGGGATTTGTCTGTCAGTGGGCCCATGCCGCTGTCTTCCAACCGGCCCTCATACCATCATCATTGCCCGTGGTGCCCAGCTCCATGGCTTCTATGTCACTGAGAGAACATGCTTCCACCCCCCTGCCCCCCCCCCCCCCCAGGGCTTTGCACCTCAAAGCCCTTATTAAGATCCTGATGAGTGACGAGGCAGCTGCCCCTCCCCCCCCCCCCCCATCAAAGGAGAAGCACAGGGTTGTCATGATATCCTCCTGGGGTTTGTCCCTGGAGGATATGAGTCATAGGACCCCCATACCTTTCTCGCCATTCTTAGCTGAGTTCTACGACCAGCTGATGGCCAAGACATGAGCCATTTGGGCTCCCTTGTAGGCTATCTTTGGCATGGACGACTCCTCCACCAGTCAGACATTCAGGGGAAGTGGTACTTTGGACCAGAGTAGATATTTTCCTCTCATCCTCACCCAGTGGATTTGGATTGGGGAGAATTTGATGCTCGGCAGCTGAAATCCATATCCATGTCTGCTGAGGCCTACAAGAAACAGGAAAAAGATGCCACAGGCTCTGTCCTTACAGCGTCTTATTCTGACGCCTCTTTGGTGGCCTTGAGATCTCTCCTGGAGGACCGCCAGTGCTGTGCCCAGGTCATGGAAGCAATGCAGGAATGGCCTCACCAGGCATCATTGGTTGTGACTTTGTTGTCCTGAGCAATTGACCATCAGGTTAGGACGGCCGCTATGCTCGAGGCAAACCTGCATTTGTTATGCACCACTAGCTCCAGGGTCAGCAGTTGCTTGACCCGATCTTCCACAGAGCTCAAACAGGGCCCCTATTCTGCAGCACCTTGTTTGGAGGAGAGATGGTGGAAGTTGTGTTCGCTGGGTGCAAGACTGTTGGGCCTGCTACCCAGGACAAATCAGGACCACAGCATTGATGATATTGTCTGGTCAATTTCTTCCTTAGCCTCTGCCACCTCGAAGCATGGCTCTAAAACTGGGCCCACTCGCCCTCCAACCTGTGCCGCCCCTTCGGTCCTGCAAGGTCCCCGGAAGGGGGGGGGGAGCAATCAAAGAAGGGCAAGCAGTTCACCAAAGCGAAGAAATCGAGCAAGCTTCAGGGCTCCGGGCCCTTGCTTTCCTCACCCGCCAGTCTCAGGGCTGTCCTCTGCCACGGCTCTGGACATCTCAGAGTGCCCTGTCGGCGGTCGTTTTCCCACCTTTTGCACTCAAAGCAAGTCCACTACAGATGATTTGTTCATCTTGAATGCCCTGAGGCATGGCTATTCACTGCCCTTCGGTGAAGACAGGCCTCCCTGGCAGCGTAACGTCAAAGCAGATCTTTGTCTTTCTCGACATCCAGAGTGACCTGATCCCGCAGCATCTGTTGGATTAAATCATGACTAAATATTTGGTCATATGCTTGAATAATGAATAAAGCAAGAAACGCCGTTCTATTCTATGTATGTATGTATTTATGTATGTATGTATGGATGGATGTATGTATGTATGTATGTATGCATGTACGCAAAGCACGCCTAATTTGTTAATCCAGACTGCCACATTTACACTGGGCCATTGCATAGTGCATATCACAGTGTCAATTTTAACATAAATCATGGCAAGTTGTGCACACGTTATGATTTTCATCCTCACAGGAAAAAGTAGATGAACGATGGATTGGGGGGGGGGGGTCTGGATCCTGCATAATATAACACACACACACATACATACATACATACATAATATATATATATATATATATATATATATATATATATATATATATATATATATATATATATATATATATATATATATATATATATACACATCTTCAACTCTGATTATGTTAACATTTACAACTGGAACGTTCACAAATACTATCTTCTGGAGTGATGTGGATAGAACACCGGGCAGTGTTCCAAACTATCGATGGTTGGAACCCTCAATTCGACACACACACACACACACACACACACACACACACACACATACATACATACATATATTATATATATATATATATATATATATATATATATATATATATATATATATATATATATATATATATATATATGTATATTCATAAAAAGAAACTGAACCTTCAAGTTTTTAAAGTTTGGCATTGTCAGACAAGAGAAAGAGATACCTCAAAGAATTCACCCAAGATTTGCTGCGAAGCTCTGAAGAATAATAATGCCTGGTGAAAACAACAGAAGTATGGTTTAAAGGGCTGATACAATCCCCGCTCAAGAGTCCGCGTTTGTTTCGTGAAAATCAGGACGAACATAATACACTATTTGAATGTAATTTCTAAGAAAATGGACAGGTATGTGCTCAGGAGTCAATGCTTTGTAATGCAAATGATCAATTGAAAAGTGTTTTCGAACCATAGCAGGGATATCAGTAGGAAAATGGCCAAAATCACGTGGAGCTGCCTGGCTTGAAAAGGGGAAATTTAACCTGGATGTACTCTAGGTAGAGTAGGCCTACATGTGCACGCATAGAGAACATGAACATAAATATATTAATTTGATAACGCCGGGTGAACTAGCTGCTCTTTTAAGTGTACTAAAGTATTTCAATCTATAATATATCTTTTATAATTTGTGCAAAGTAGTCCCTCTTTTGGGAGACCATCCCTAGGCCAAGTCTAAAAGTGTTCATTTAAAGCAGATGGTCTCTCAATAGAGGTAAAATAGCATAGAAAAGATAGACTCAGGGACGTGAGGAATGTGGTCTTAAAAGGCAGGTGGTGTCTCAAAAGAGAGGCGATCCTAAGAGTTGATTCCTTTGAATAAGAATAGGGAAACACGAAACACACGTGCTTGTTTTCCTGTATTTCAAGACTGGTATGCCTTTTATTTTAAAACCGTAGTCTCAAAATCTCAGCCTTTCAATGAGGTGCACTCTTCAGAATATTTAATTGAGAGTGTTGTAACACTTGCCTGCTGGGAAAACCACTAAACGACCGAAACAAACAGAGTTGAAGCCCCCACTTGCTACCATATGGCCACAAGATGCCATAGCTTAGTCGCAATATTTAAGCCACAGCAAAAAAAAAAAAAAAATAAATAAATAAATAAAATAAAATTAAAAAAAAAAAAAAAAAAAAAAAACCAGTTCTGATTTAACCTCTGAGCTGTGAATATTTGTTACTTAAACACCGTTGGCAGAGTAAAAAGCAATATGTTCCTCTGTACTATTAAATAAAAAGACGAGCGTACGAGGTGCTGCATGCTTATTCACTTCACTTTGCGTTTTGCCTCTATTAAACATGAAAACAGAAAATGAGAAAATTATATGCAGAAACAATTGATTGAATATGAGTGTGATTCAGTATAATTCCAATCATTGTTAGTGCTATTTATCGTACATATGGTTCTAGCCACACATAAGTGTCTGTGATGCAGGCAAATGGTTGCCAAAAGGCAAGTCTGTGTAAACTGATCCCTACATCAAGGTAGTTATCTGCGTATCTTCGCATTCCATAAAAGCAATATCGTTTGAACGGATTTCCTCGTTGTCTGGGGATTATGACGTGTACACCGTAAAAAAAAAATCAGCAAATTTATTAAATAGTAGGTATATGGTACAGCTTATGAATGTCATTTTGTTGCATTGTGCGAGAAAAATTCATGTGTATATGACGCTTTCTCGAGTTTTCCCAATGAGTGGTTTATGTCTAGTTTTAGTGCAGGGGACATGAAATATGAAAGATGTATAATCTACGTTTTAATATATACAAGACCGCAGAAAAAAATCCACCAGAGGTGTGTTCTTATGTTCGGCATGAAGCTGAATATTAAACTCACTCCAAACGAAAGATATATATCATCGTCTAATATTGTGCCAGGTAAAGCCAATGTAATGCGCAAATATGCATACATGTTGGAACCACAATGCCCATTCCAGCGATGAGCCCGTAGTAAAGGAATATTTTTCCGAATAAATCATCATCGTGCATGTTTTCGTTTGATGTGCATGGATACTACAGTGAAAGAATATTTTTTAGTGTGTGTGTGCAAAGTTTGCTAAACGAAATATAATTGGAGGAGAAAATGTACGACTAATACATTCGACTGTTTTAAATCTCAAAAAAAAAAAAAAAGAAAGAAAAAAAAAAAAAGAAAAAAAAAGCGAAACCCAAATGGAGATGCTTGTTGTTGTCTTGTCTTGCAAGACTACATATTCCAATATTCTTAAATGTCCGTTGGGGGGGGGGGGGGGGGGGGGATTGGGATATATAGAAAAGAAAATACTGAAAAAAAAACAGAACTGGGAAAAACGGCTGACCCCTACATAAACCTCTCTTGTACATGAAAAGGGGAGGAGGAGTAGATACAAGACATAGGGACAAAGACGCAAAGGAAACATTACAATCTGCAAACAATGCTACACGAGTTTAAGGATTTAAACAAGACACCACAGACAGAATTAAGTCTAAGTACAACTCCACCAAATGTTACAAACACAGTCTGTATCATAGCCTGTCCGTAACTGCGCCTAGCCTGCCTATTGCTTTAATATAACTTTGCACTGAATGGAATATAATTTCATTTTGTTGAACGGTACACGTTTCAGAGCCAGGAAGTAATGTTGCAGCTGTAAACGACACGAAATGAATAATTTTGCTGTGCAACCCATGGCGTTCCGTTACGAAAAGAAAGCTTCCACTGAAATAGTGGAAAACATCCTCATTTCCGTTGCCACAGGCACACCCAGGAGATGCTATGAGGCCCATCCTAAACAGATCAGTTTGCTGCATCCCATCTGGGATGCAGCACTCCTCTCTCGCCTCTATAAAATAATTTATTGGGACCTTTAGTACCCGGTTTAACATTTTTTTTTTAATTCGACATGATAAGACAAGATGCATTGGAAGAAAGTAACATTTGTGGGATTCATGAATCACTGCTTTCCCTATGTTATTCGACTTGTATAAATTTCGTGGCAGAATCGTAGTTAACCCAAGCTAGGTAGTCACCAAAGTGGATTCAAAATCTGTTACCCAGGCCCATCTTTAGATTGAAATGTATATCGAAGATTCAGTCCCAACAGAATATATATATACATACACGTTAGAGCGCCTTAGCCGTCATTTGCTTAATCGCCTGTATCATTATTGATGAAAAAAGCAGTCCACATTTACGACACTGGGTCATTTTTGGTAATTCGTAATGGGAACAAGTTGCATGTATATTCAGGTTTATGGGGAGTCTTCAGGGAGCAAAACATGATAGGGTTTGTGTGTAAGGATCTCAAATCCGCACGGTGAATTTTGCGTGTTGCCGGTTTTTTTCTTTAATTTTATTATGATTGACAATTAAATGTTGAAACCTGCTACGAAATGTAGAGACAACAAACTTCTAACATATAGGGTAGAGACAACAAACTTCTTACATGTAAAGCTTTTCAAATGTCCATAGGAATATGATGACATAATAACTGCATGGATAATTCTTCTATATTTATGCATGGATTGCAAATGACCTACGCTGGTCTGTATGGTAGTGATGCATAAGTACAATGTGTCTATACTATATTTGTAGAATGAAAAACTCAAACTGTTGTGAACGAACTTTATTGGCTGAACCAACACAAAACAATATTACAATGCAATCAGGGATTGCTAGATCTATCCCCCCCGCTCTGTGACCTTGGGATTTGAGTCAAGGTGAATTGGGTCAAGGTGATCCATCTTTGAACTTGTCTCAGACCTTATGTAGGATTAAAATCATGTGCAATAAGAAAGGTCTATGTTAAAAACTTTTAGACTTATCGTGTGAAAACCAAATTCACTAAAATGGCTCTGTTGCTTTGGGAATTGCGTCAAGGTCACCTATCTTCAAACTCGCCCGAGACCTTATTCAGGACTATAAGCATGTGTAACATGAAATCCTTATGACCAAAACTTTACAAGTTATCGTGTGAAAACCAAATTAACAAAAATGGCTGTGTGACCTTGGGCATTGAGTCAAGGCTACCAATCTTCGAACCCATCTGGGACCATATATAGGACTGTAATCACCTGCCATTTGATAGGCATATGTCAAAAACTTTTCAAGTTATCACGTAAAAACCAAATTCACAAAAATAGCTCTGTGACCTTGGTAATGGGTCAAGGTCACCTATCTTCGAACCTGTATGAGACCTTATTCAAGACTATAAGCATGTGCAAGCCCCATGTTAAAAACTTTTCAAGTTATCGTGTAAAAAACAAATTCACTAAAACGGCTCTGTGGCCTTGAGATTTAGGTCAAGGTCACCCGACTTTAATTTCGTGTGAGACCTTATGAAGGACTATAAGCATGTGCAATATGTAACCCCTATGCACAAAACCTTGCAAATTATCGCAGAAAATCAAATTCACAAAAATGGCTCTGTGACCTTGGGAACTGGTTCAAGGTCCTACATTTTCAAAATTGTTGAAAACCTTATTCAGGACTATAACCATGTGCAATATGAAAGCCTTATGCGAAAAACTTTTCAAGATATCGCCTGAAAATCAAATTCACTAAAATGGCTCTGTGACCTTGGAAACTGCGTCAAGGTCTCACATTTTCGAACTCGTCTGAGACCTTTTGTAGGACTGTAATCACCTGCAATTTGACAGGCCTATACCAATACTTTTTTCAAGTTATCACGTGAAAACCAAATTCATTCAAATGACTCTGTGACCTTGGGAATTAGGTCAAGGTCACCCATCTTCGAACTCGTTTGAGACCTTATGTAGGACTGTAATCGCCTGCAATTTGACAGGCCCATGTCAAAAACTTTTTAAGTTATCGCGAGAAATCAAATTCACAAAAAATGCCTCTGTGACCTTGAGAATTGGGTCAAGGTCACCCATCTTCGAACTTGTCCGAGACCTTATGTAGAACTGTAATCATCTGCAATTTAACCGGCCTATATCAAACATTTTTCAAGCTATCGCGTGAAAATCAAATTCACTAAAATGGCTTTGTGACCTTGGGAACTGTGTCGGGGCCACCCATCTTCGCACTCGTCCGAGAGTATAAGCATGTGCAACATGACAGCCCTAAACAAAAAACTTTTTGAGTTATCTCATAACAATTGTCAGTCCGGATACACAAAACACGTACAAAGTGATCGCTATATGGCCCTTCGGGGGTGGGGTGGGTGGGTGGGGGGCATAAAAAAATGGCATTTTGCGATGCAATACAAATATACAACACCACATCAAATATTTGCAAAAATGGTAAAGACAATAAATAATATGCCGAAAGGTGTGCAATAGAAGAACAAAGACTAAAAAATATACTGTTGGGGTGGAGGTGGAGTAGGGTCGCAGAAAAAGGCAGAATCCCATTCAGTACGAAAATAAGTGAATAAATGGATGAATGAATGAATGAATGATGTATACCACGTCAAAGATCAGGCACGACCTCTGATAAATCTACCATATTTGATAGCATTCTGAGTTACTAAATGGTACATGTTACGCCTAATCCATATAAGTTTCAAAAGATCATACCGACAAACGCAGTTATTTTATGTCGACGAAAACCTGTATGACGACGCGATACTGTGATTGATTTGTTTTCAATGTTAGTCCCAAATGTTTATTGTTCTTGTATCTTATGAATTAGTTTGATCATTTCGAGCTGAATTTTCCTTGCCCATACCACACATTTGTCGTTTATCAGTTAAATGAAACCAAACATTCATGAGAGCAATCACCTAGTTCTTTTAAAGCCAAGTAAAGTTAATCATTGCAGCTGCATCTCCCACAACATTAAAAGGGTGGTCTCGTCGTAAAAACAGCCAAACCGATGAGCTTGTAATGCTAACTGTGTCGTTGAAACAAATAATTAAGCATTATAGGAGGGAACCTAATACAGGTGTGCAGATCCCTGAGGGACGCCTTTGTAAATTTACCCCGAGATGAACCACCGTTGCATTCTAGCTAATCCTGCAATCATGCAACCTTTAAATTTGTTTTTGCCTGTTTGTGCTTGGATGGTAATCACGATCAAATGCTTTGGCCATGTCACAGAAAACCATCTGTCGTCATGACGCTGCTCATACCATATCTTTGTTACATTTGGGCTCGTTGTTCTGTACCATGCATGCATGGATGCATGACCATTAGTTGAAAAGAATGATTTTTGAAGGGGGTAAGGGGGGGGTGGGGGTTCAGTACGCTGGTACAGGTAATTATTTTTCTAGAGTACGCAGTACGGAAAATAATAATGTTTCAAAATTTTGGATAGTACGAAGTACATAAAATAAGAGGGCTTCCAGTACGTTAGTACGGTAAATAAAAAGCCCCAGTACGCCAGGACGGGAAACCCCTTACCCACCCTCATTTTTGAAATATTTGGAACTTCTTTTTGGGGGGTTCTTTCAACCTTTGTCTACTGTGATAACACCGAATCAACATGAAAGATTGATATACATCCATCAACAGAATTCAGAACAACTGTTCACATGTCCAATGCTGAATCTGGACGCAGAATGATGCGCCCATGTAAAGATGCATGTCCATCACGGTGAATGTGATCTTGTTATCATGAATAAAACCTCGTCCCACATCAAGCTGTTTATTCGTGTTGCTAAAACTCTGTCTCTTCAAGCGCACAACAGTTGTGCGTCCACATGAATGATATATATGCTCACCCCCGACCCCCGAAGGTTGCTTCGGCATCTAATTTAGCATCTTCAGTGGTTATTACAACAAAAGTTGCGCTCACCTCAATTAAGAATCCAGGTTCAAAAAGAAACGAAACAAAAAGCAAAAAACAAAATACAAAGACACCCCACGAAACAAACAAACAGTCAAATCAAAACCACAAAAAAGCAAAACACAACTGGTTTCCATCGGCGCGCTTTGGGTGCATTTTTCCTCAAAGTGCGCATGCGCCGATAGAATAATTAACTTGGTCTACAATTTTGCACGGAAAAAGTTAAGGTCAGCCTTCAAGCCAAAAAGGAATCGCGCTATAGATCTATCAACCAGCATACGTTTTTTTTCTTTCTTTTTTTTTTGTTTGTTTGTTTGTTTTTTTCCATATGGAGCGAATCATGATCGCAACATATGTATAAGACATAAATCTGACTTGGGGATGAGGGTTTGCATGTAAACGCAAAACTTTGCGATCTGCGGTTCTTTTGTCTGCAAGTGGTATGACCAGGGACGTGTTATAGATAACACGTCCCTGGTATGACGAACAGTAAAATTAATTACAGACGCTGAATGCACAAAGCTTATATGGCGACATACAGTTTCATACACCGTGTCAGTGCTATGGAATGCCTTTGCACAAAGCACATTGTTTTCATGCAAAATGCAAAGTACGAATTTCCTTTGTTCCTATATTCTTTCTTTCTTTCTTTCTTTCTTTCTTCACTTACTCACTTTTTATGTATTTTGTTGATCAGATGCAAAGTAAGTGAGTGAATCGTGTGTGTGTATATGATAATCAGATGGGGCACCAACATAATACATTCGCACTGCAAAACTCTTATGCTGAAGTAACAGTAATTTGAACAGCAACTGTATGCGTTTCCCAACTAGGAAACATTCTGTTGACACAAATAAACGAAGACACATATGATATGAACAAACAATGTTTTAGGTGCACATTGATTAAGCCTTCAACTTGGTGCAAAACAAAAAAGGACCAATAGAGAGGAGGCTTTGGCATTGCATATTGCAAAATGCAGGAAATGAAATGAATCTGACCAGAGGCATCTCTCTCTCTCTCTCTCTCTCTCTCTCTCTCTCTCTCTCTCTCTCTCTCTCTCTCTCTCTCTCTCTCTCTCTCTCTCTCTCTCTCTCACACACACACACACAAACGCACATACATCCATATATATTGTTCCCATTCTCTGGCTCTGAATTATATTCTACAGATGCCATTTCGCTCGTAAAACCAAGATTTCTCGCGTGGCTGGACAGTTTACATAGTAAGCCTCTGTCTATTGACATAGTCAGTGGCACTAAAGAAAATAGGTCTTAACATGGGAATGGTTATAATACAGAATACCAAATATTAAACATAAGCACGAACAATGTTGTTATAGGGTGGCTATATCGGGGAATGATCTTTTATGCATAGGTCTCAATAAGGAGATTTCACTGTATTTTAATACTGAAATAATTACATTCATATTATACACTGCTCATTTTGTCTGAGACAGCTATTCCTTGGCGCCCGCTCCACATAAAAGCAACGTAATCAGATGATATCGTAAAATGAAAAATTAGAATACAACACAACAAGAGATAAAACTAATAGTAATATACATTAATTTTTAATCAGCCTGTCATCGGAAAGACATCTTGATTGTATTGGGTGTTTGCTGTCCTGGGAAACAGACTTCGATTTTGCCAGTGACAGAGGCAAGTTGCTTCGCAGGCAACACATAATTTGTCTGTCCAACTGAAATGCTTGCACCCAACAATGCCCTGGTCATCTGCCGAAGCAATGCAAAACTGGTCTTCCCAACAGGCAAAGGCTACATGACCCTGTCAAAATCCAGAGATTGCAATAACAGGTTGTTTGATTGGTTCATATTTTTGGACATGATTTGTGTCCATTTGGTGGCAGGTCCGAACAGCCTTATTTATTACGTAAAGACCTGGAATGCATTCGGCATCTTTTCTCGTTGCATATTCTTTCCATGACACAGATACGGACCGTTGTGAACACACATCCTCTTTTGGCGTTCTGTCAGACTAGATATTCAAAAATTGTCAATCTATCTCAATATCTTTTTGTTGTTTCGTGTTCATATCCAGCGCCTGTTACACAGATAAGGCACCACGGGCGGGGGGAAACAAAAGCAGAAAAAAACGTGGCTTGACGGCCCCGTTCCCAGTGCTTTGGGAAGGGTCAGGGGGCAGCCCTGTGTGTACCTTGAACAATGATGTAGCGTTCATCAAAGGGACAGGTGAGAAATGGCCATTATTACATCTGCATGTGATTTATCGCTGACCACATTGCAGCGCTCAGACAACGAACCCGCTGTACCATTACAGAATAAACAGGTATTTGACAGAGTTCTATAAATCTGCGTCAGAGATCTGTCATACTTAATGGTAACGTCGAGGCCATATGTGTCGACCGTTGAAGAGCGTTTCAGGAATGAGGTCAAAATATGTGCAAGTTCTCACACAAACTTATGAGGTTTAATATACATGTAAATATACAGAAAGAAGGTTCTGACAAATTTTTTATTTTTGTCCCACTCTTGCGATGAAAGCTTACATATATATATATGTATATATGTATATATATTTATATATATATATATATATATATATATATATATATATATATATATATATATATATATATATATATATATATATATATATATATATGATCACGATGGTAGGGATTTGAAAACCACGGTAAAATATGAAGTAGGTTTTGAATATATAGCACCAAAAAGCACCATTACATCATGGATGGTTTATGTGGCAGGTGCCTTTGAAGTTCCCAGGTGCATATACCAATATTATGTCAAGACAGGTGAGGTCAAAAAGAAAAAACATAGGTAACAGTTTCTTTGTGCAGCAAAGTTTAACGACGCGGGGGTTGGAGGTTGAATGTCTATCGTCCGGGGTCTCTGACGCACACACTTCAAATTTTGTGCCCGCTTTTTCCTTTTATTTCAAACACAACATACTTCGTGTGCAGACTGCGAGGTGCTGACCAGGTTAATTAAACAACACGGTGTAAATGAAACGGGTGAACTTAAGTGTATAAAATTATACATCATACTTTGTCATGGCGTCAACTTACGCTTGAAGAACTGCAGTTTATAACGATATACCAACTATAGCGTTGAAGTCCCAAGTGTTTGCTTTCTAACCTGCTGATGTATTGGCAGAACTACAAAGAACCTTAAAAAACACGACATGACGTTTTAAATACGATACAGCCAATGGATAAATAATATAAATAAATTAACAATCGCTTTCCATATTAAAAGGATAATGTAGCAATAGATTTTATCACATAGTTGTTATTGTCGCCGCGTCCCGATGCCATAAATTAATTGTGACAAAGAAACTGCATAAATTATTTTACGTTCTCTTGTGGATTGTATTTCGCCCTTGATTTTCCTTCGCTTAACTGAGTCAGTTTTTGTGTGTCATAAGAATAATACAATAGTCGCAGTAACTTAGACCTATTTGGAACAGCTTGAATGGCTCTAATGATGAAAACACTGAAATCATAATCACATTCAAGAATTTGCTTATTAAGAAAAATAGAACACTCGGATCACTTGCTAAGTATGTCATCGCGTGATTATAGATTAAACGAACTGGACTAGTATATTTTAACCTTTTCGATAATTGGCATAATTTAATCTATAACTTTCAACTTGATCAAAATAAAATTGATGATGTAATTAAGATTGCAGGTAACCACGTGATGAGAGTATGAGGGACCTTAACTATGAGCGGACAGCAAGGGGAAAAATGGCGATGAGCAAAATATTATCTGGAAGACGGACTGACGGGGCAGACGGATAACATTTCTTCGGCCGTCACCTGCGCTTTGGCAAGAACCTCCGCTGCACAACATCCTAGCAAATCCATAGTGACATTCAATTCGCCGAGCACGATGATAAATCCTCTTTTTGGATCGATTTGTGAGAGGTGCCTATGACTTTGGACAGGTCAGCGGCTCTAAAGTCACATGATTACCATTCATGCACTTTGGCAATTCGTTTCATAAATAATGACCCTCCATGGCTGACGGCGACTTGATCATAAAACTGACAACTATTCATGTATCATTTGTACACACCGTTCATTTAACATATTTTGCACACATTCCGATATCTGGCTACGGAGTTGAGGACAATGGGGTCGGGTGATATATGTGTTCTTTGAACCGGGGGTATATTAGTTATGCCACTCTGTTTTGGCTTCTCTTAGATTTGGCCAGCCCTACTTGGCCAAAGGCAGTGAAAGGTCCCGAGCTCACTGTACGGGTCGCACTGTCTCGTCGCTTCTCTCATTTCCCTAGTTCAAGTCAAAATGAGTTTTGTCTATTACTCATGACATTGTGGAAAATGGAAAACAGCACGACCTAGGGTTTCCTCATACTTGAAAGAGGCGGAATCAAACAGCCGTGACAGTTGTACATTTGTTGCAGGGTGCCCGTCAGCTCGTCATCTTATATTGCAGAAGTCACATGGGGGGTTTTGCTACGCCATCGACACGCTTTTGATATTTTCCCTTGTGTTGTGTCCATTAATTGTATCATGGTGACAGGTTGAAACCTGATGAAGCACACTAGTTGATGTGTCGTGATGGTCTCCTATCCTGCAGATGTGAACAAGCATGAAGCATGTGAATTTATATATATATATATATATATATATATATATATATATATATATATATATATATATATATATATATATATATATATATATATATATATATATATATATATATATACATATATATGAGGGTGGATAAGGGTTTCCCGTACTGGCATACTGGGGCTTTTTATTTACCGTACTGGAAGCCCTCTTATTTTACGTACTTCGTACTCTCCAAAAATTTTCAAAGATTTTTATTTTCCGTACTACGTACTCTAGAAAAAAAATTAACTGTACCAGCGTACTGAAACCCCCCTTACCCCCCATATATATATATATGTGTGTGTGTGTGTGTGTGTATGTGTGTGTGTGTGTGTGTATGTATATGTGTGTGTGTACAGTTAATTATATATATATGTATATATATATATCATATATACGTATAATTACATTTTAACCTTTAATATGATTTTTGATATACAGTAATACGGTAGCGCGTTTATCGAAAATACTGTATTGTGATTGGTTGACAACTGTTGCTGGGTGCCCGTGAGCTCGTCATCTTATTGCAGAAGTCACATAGGGGTTTTTCTATTCCACCGACACGCTTTTGATATTTTCCCTTTTATTGTGTCCATTGGGTATCATGGTGACAGGGGCAAACTTGATGAGGCACACAAGTTGATGCGTTGCAATGGTTTCGTATCCTGTGGATGTGGGCAAGCATGCAATATGGAGGTTGTACTGTTCAATAATTCATTAAACCCTGTGTTTGGTTTGCTTTTCAAAACCTTGGATTTTGTAGCAAAACCATGGGTTTGCTAACAAATTATAGGTTTTATCACAAAACCCTGGGTTTTTGGTAAAAAAACTCAGGGTTTTGTAGCAAAATCTTGGTTTTTGAGCACGAAACACACAGTTTAAGAGAAAAAACTCCGAGTTTTGATCACAAACCCTCGATTTTTGTTGTTTTATGAACGATAACCTTGGGTTTTGTAACATTCTGAAATAACAGACCAAAACCCATAGTTTTGCTGTCCACAAAACCCCGGGTTGTGTAAATTTTGAAACAACAGAACCCTGGGTTTTGTGAAATTGCAAATCTCTAGGTTTTGTGACATCACAAATCCCTGGGTTTTGAAAAAGTGCAATACCAAGGATTTTGTAGCCAAACAATCCTGAGAGCTGTTATTTGATAGGCTACTCAACTTAAAAATAGTGCCAAACTACAAGTGGTTCAAGTTGTGTGATCATTAACATCATTATTGGTTACCATGCACATAGTCTAAAATTAGCATACATGTGCTTTTAGTTGTATTGCATTTTTTACCAGCAAGTGTATTACCGTGCCCCCAAACCGACCTAGTTGTCCGCGGGTACACTGAACGAAGCCAAGAGCATTCAATAGTCATTGATAAGTATTAAGATGCCAGGTAACCTTGCCTGATTTGCAGCGCATCAAAACAGATAATGAAAGCTATGTTGTGAATGGTTGGTGTAGCCGTATGACCAATTTGGCGACAAATTAGAAAACCACGGGTTTTGTGACGTCACAAATCCACGGTTTTTTAATTATTGAACAAAGCAACTGCAACACCCAGAGTTATCACAACAAAACTCAGGGTTTTGCAAATTAACAAGTATATTTCAGAACACTTATGTGTTGTGAGGCCAGAAAACTCTGGAGTTGCAAATTATTGAACAAAACAACTGCAAAAACGGGGTTATCATGACAAAATTCAGAGATTTGACACAAAACCGTGAGTTTTGTGAAAAGATTGGATAACAAAGCAAAACCACCTTGTTTTTTTCACAAATCCCTGGGTTTTTTTCAAAAATTTTTGGGTTTTGCAAACAAAATCCAAGGTTGGTCTTCAAAACCCAGAGTTTTATAATAAAACCCATGGTTCTGTGCATGTTAGTGCACAAAATGTAAAAAAAATATGATATTTGTTTTGTTATCCTGGGTAGTTTAAAAAAAACCCTGGGATTTGCAAGCAAAACTAAGGGTATTGTTACAAAAATCACGGTTTTGCGTACAATACCCTCGGTTTTGTTTAAGAACTCTGGGTTTTGTGAGCAAAACCCAGGGTTTTGGTGCAGAACAAAAATTATGAATTATTGAACAGTACAACTTCCAGCAGCGAGAAGCATGTGAATTGCCGCCATATATATATATATATATATATATATATATATATATATATATATATATATATATATATATATATATATATATATATATATATATATATATATATATATATACAATTACATTTTAAACTGGTAATATAATTTTGATATACAATAACGTATTTATTGAAAATACTGTATTGGGATTGGTTAGCAACTGGGGTCTTTTTGCAACTGACCACTGCTCCGTCAGAGACAATGGCTGGATGGCCTGGCCATAAGAATATCAGTGCCTTATGCAGGATATGTGATTTTCACTCTGCAAGAAAACACGCCCCTTGCCGGGAAATTGACCTTTCGAGGACCTTGGACTTTTTTTACGCTCTTTAGCACAGTCAGACTGTATATTACATGCATCATACATCAGTAATAATATCCTCTGATATTTTACGTCACAAACAATAGAGATATATATTTCCTTGAATTAAGTCTTCTGTAAAAATTAAATCACGATCTCTTTTACGAATGGCGACATGCGGCATGCGAAGCAACCTTCTCCTCCCGCGCACAATTATTCAGAACAAGGAGTCTATGATAGACTCCTTGTTCAGAAGCATGAAAATAGTGTGTGCTGCAGGCAAGTTGACATGGGATAGGGCGCTAAATTTTCTCGTACAGCAAAGACCTATACTGCTTGGATGACCTCACTATGAGTGATTTAAAAGCAAGTTGATTAAACTTGCATTCAGCCCCAATGTTGACAAGACAATTAGATCAACACAAAACTAGTCAAAAAATAGGTGTGCATATTCTTCGGCAGATACGTAATTCTACTATAAGTATTCAGGAAAATGAGTCATAGTATATGATATGGATATTCTTACTTCTAGGAATCACATTTACTTTTATATAAATATAAAAAGAAAAAAATCCTATTAAGATTTGAGCAGTTTTAGTGTAGTGTATGTATTTGTGGGGTTTTCAGTTTTCTTTGTGATAGGACCGAAGCTCCTTGCCATCGATCAGAAAACCTGTATCATGCACTATTTCTGAGATCATAGTACCTTTATTAAAACACACACACACACACACACACACACACACACACACACACACACACACACACACACACACACACACACAGAGAACACACATAAATAACATATTTTAATATATTTGGCTGGTTTGGGAAATTTTTATGTGTAAAATAATCATACGGTTTGAATAGATAAAGTTCTTTAATTGAATTTGAGAATTGTCCTGCATGAAAATTTGATAGAACATTACAGTGTTTTAGACAGTCTTGTACCTGTAAGTTTTCATTCAATCATTCGTAAAAACTTATTGCATCCAAACTATCCAAGCTTCGTATTATCTCTATACTACATTTGGAGAAAACTCTGAGGTTGGTCTGTTCATCTGGTAACGAACTTATATATAGTGAAACTACAAAAGAAGATTTGTTTCAAAGCACACCTGTGTGCTTACAAAGGAGAGTTGTTGCTTTGTACATTCAAATTGAAATTTGAATAGCTAAATGAAAGAAAACATGAAATTTAAGAAAAAAAGCTGCAGCAAAATAAGGCTCTTGCCATGACAAAATCTGCAGTTAAAAAGGAAATACCAAATAAAAAGAAAGAATTCTTGTTGAAACAGAATGTCAAGTGTGAGCAAACAAGCATTATTTGATCATACAGTGAGAGGTTTTGTCAGACAGTAAAACTATACTTTTATGTAAATATTTTTCGCACAAGAAAATGGAATATTCCCATTGATATGAATCAAATATTTTTTCTCGCCAAACTTAGTGAAATATCCAGATTTTATTCTATGCTCTGTTCTCCACACTTTGACAATCAACAGTATGGAGTTACAAGACATCGAAAATTTTTAAGGCATGAGACACGTTTAAAGTCAAGAATCTGCTCTTGGTGAGAAATTCAGTTCTGGGTTCAACTGTACGTTAATTCACCGATGTTACAATAATGAGTCTGTGTGTTCAGAGCAATGAAGCTGTTGACCTGGGCTATATAAAGCTCATGAACTTTCTCTCATTCTTTCACTTCACAGAAAGAAAGAAAGAAAGAAAGTTGCGGTCGCCTGGTTTCTCCTGCAAAAGTGCCATTGTTTTCAGGCGTGTGACTGCTCAAAGGACAAAATACCCGTTATAAAATCCTTTTTCCCCAGAAACCATTTAGAAAAAAAATGATTACACAGAGAGTGCGTGAGAGAGAGAGAGAGGTGCGTGAGAGAGAGAGAGAGAGAGAGAGAGAGAGAGAGAGAGAGAGAGAGAGAAAGAGAGAGGTTACATAAGCTTGATTCACGTCCCTGACATGTCTTTTTCATTTATCTCTGTCAATTAGAAAATCAAGACTTTAAGCTGGAAACAATTTACCTATTGAGCCAAACATATGTGTGCATGTGTATATTCACGTTTTTTCCCCACATGCTAGACAGGATCTGATACTTTAATAATATTACAAAGTTTATCCCTCAAACTTCAAACGCCTCCACAATTCATCACGCCAACACCTGTTACACTGTAGTGTCAGCTTTTTTTCCCTCTCATTTATTGCTATCATGGGAACTCAGCTTGCGGAAGATGGAACATGACATTTTATGGTTCAAAATGTTTAGACACTGTTGCACGAAGCAACCTACACATTTCTTTGTCACAGTTGGAGTCCTTTGTATTTAACGGCGGTCGTTGTTTCGTCGCTCCACAGCAAGTGGCACACATGTAAGCACCCTGATCTTCAGGCAAAGCCTATCTATCTATCTATCTATCTATCTATCTATCTATCTATCTATCTATCTATCTATCTATCTATCTATCTATCTATCTATCTATCTATCTATCTATCTATCTATCTATCTATCTATCTATCTATCTATCTATCTATCTATCTATCTATCTATCTATCTATCTA
>OZ026624.1:57983299-58032198 GCA_964020975.1 Hermodice carunculata | reverse complement strand
GTATCCTGTGGATGTGGGCAAGCATGCAATATGGAGGTTGTACTGTTCAATAATTCATTAAACCCTGTGTTTCGTTTGCTTTTCAAAACCTTGGATTTTGTAGCAAAACCATGGGTTTGCTAACAAATTATAGGTTTTATCACAAAACCCTGGGTTTTTGGTAAAAAAACTCAGGGTTTTGTAGCAAAATCTTGGTTTTTGAGCACGAAACACACAGTTTAAGAGAAAAAACTCCGAGTTTTGATCACAAACCCTCGATTTTTGTTGTTTTATGAACGAAAACCTTGGGTTTTGTAACATTCTGAAATAACAGACCAAAACCCATAGTTTTGCTGTCCACAAAACCCCGGGTTGTGTAAATTTTGAAACAACAGAACCCTGGGTTTTGTGAAATTGCAAATCTCTAGGTTTTGTGACGTCACAAATCCCTGGGTTTTGAAAAAGTGCAATACCAAGGATTTTGTAGCCAAACAATCCTGAGAGCTGTTACTTGATAGGCTACTCAACTTAAAAATAGTGCCAAACTACAAGTGGTTCAAGTTGTGTGATCATTAACATCATTATTGGTTACCATGCACATAGTCTAAAATTAGCATACATGTGCTTTTAGTTGTATTGCATTTTTTACCAGCAAGTGTATTACCGTGCCCCCAAACCGACCTAGTTGTCCGCGGGTACACTGAACGAAGCCAAGAGCATTCAATAGTCATTGATAAGTATTAAGATGCCAGGTAACCTTGCCTGATTTGCAGAGCATCAAAACAGATAATGAAAGCTATGTTGTGAATGGTTGGTGTAGCCGTATGACCAATTTGGCGACAAATTAGAAAACCACGGGTTTTGTGACGTCACAAATCCACGGTTTTTTAATTATTGAACAAAGCAACTGCAACACCCAGAGTTATCACAACAAAACTCAGGGTTTTGCAAATTAACAAGTATATTTCAGAACACTTATGTGTTGTGAGGCCAGAAAACTCTGGAGTTGCAAATTATTGAACAAAACAACTGCAAAAACGGGGTTATCATGACAAAATTCAGAGATTTGACACAAAACCGTGAGTTTTGTGAAAAGATTGGATAACAAAGCAAAACCACCTTGTTTTTTTCACAAATCCCTGGGTTTTTTTCACAAATCTCTGGGTTTTGCAAACAAAATCCAAGGTTGGTCTTCAAAACCCAGAGTTTTATAATAAAACCCATGGTTCTGTGCATGTTAGTGCACAAAATGTAAAAAAAATATGATATTTGTTTTGTTATCCTGGGTAGTTTAAAAAAAACCCCTGGGGTTTGCAAGCAAAACTAAGGGTATTGTTACAAAAATCACGGTTTTGCGTACAATACCCTCGGTTTTGTTTAAGAACTCTGGGTTTTGTGAGCAAAACCCAGGGTTTTGGTGCAGAACAAAAATTATGAATTATTGAACAGTACAACTTCCAGCAGCGAGAAGCATGTGAATTGCCGCCATATATATATATATATATATATATATATACAATTACATTTTAAACTGGTAATATAATTTTGATATAAAATAACGTATTTATTGAAAATACTGTATTGGGATTGGTTAGCAACTGGGGTCTTTTTGCAACTGACCACTGCTCCGTCAGAGACAATGGCTGGATGGCCTGGCCATAAGAATATCAGTGCCTTATGCAGGATATGTGATTTTCACTCTGCAAGAAAACACGCCCCTTGCCGGGGAAATTGACCTTTCGAGGACCTTGGACTTTTTTACGCTCTTTAGCACAGTCAGACTGTATATTACATGCATCATACATCAGTAATAATATCCTCTGATATTTTACGTCACAACAATAGAGATATATATTTCCTTGAATTAAGTCTTCTGTAAAAATTAAATCACGATCTCTTTTACGAATGGCGACATGCGGCATGCGAAGCAACCTTCTCCTCCCGCGCACAATTATTCAGAACAAGGAGTCTATGATAGACTCCTTGTTCAGAAGCATGAAAATAGTGTGTGCTGCAGGCAAGTTGACATGGGATAGGGCGCTAAATTTTCTCGTACAGCAAAGACCTATACTGCTTGGATGACCTCACTATGAGTGATTTAAAAGCAAGTTGATTAAACTTGCATTCAGCCCCAATGTTGACAAGACAATTAGATCAACACAAAACTAGTCAAAAAATAGGTGTGCATATTCTTCGGCAGATACGTAATTCTACTATAAGTATTCAGGAAAATGAGTCATAGTATATGATATGGATATTCTTACTTCTAGGAATCACATTTACTTTTATATAAATATAAAAAGAAAAAAATCCTATTAAGATTTGAGCAGTTTTAGTGTAGTGTATGTATTTGTGGGGTTTTCAGTTTTCTTTGTGATAGGACCGAAGCTCCTTGCCATCGATCAGAAAACCTGTATCATGCACTATTTCTGAGATCATAGTACCTTTATTAAACACACACACACACACACACACACACACACACACACACACACACACACACACACAGAGAGAGAGAGAGAGAACACACATAAAATAACATATTTTAATATATTTGGCTGGTTTGGGAAATTTTTATGTGTAAAATAATCATACGGTTTGAATAGATAAAGTTCTTTAATTGAATTTGAGAATTGTCCTGCATGAAAATTTGATAGAACATTACAGTGTTTTAGACAGTCTTGTACCTGTAAGTTTTCATTCAATCATTCGTAAAAACTTATTGCATCCAAACTATCCAAGCTTCGTATTATCTCTATACTACATTTGGAGAAAACTCTGAGGTTGGTCTGTTCATCTGGTAACGAACTTACATATAGTGAAACTACAAAAGAAGATTTGTTTCAAAGCACACCTGTGTGCTTACAAAGGAGAGTTGTTGCTTTGTACATTCAAATTGAAATTTGAATAGCTAAATGAAAGAAAACATGAAATTTAAGAAAAAAAGCTGCAGCAAAATAAGGCTCTTGCCATGACAAAATCTGCAGTTAAAAAGGAAATACCAAATAAAAAGAAAGAATTCTTGTTGAAACAGAATGTCAAGTGTGAGCAAACAAGCATTATTTGATCATACAGTGAGAGGTTTTGTCAGACAGTAAAACTATACTTTTATGTAAATATTTTTCGCACAAGAAAATGGAATATTCCCATTGATATGAATCAAATATTTTTTCTCGCCAAACTTAGTGAAATATCCAGATTTTATTCTATGCTCTGTTCTCCACACTTTGACAATCAACAGTATGGAGTTACAAGACATCGAAAATTTTTAAGGCATGAGACACGTTTAAAGTCAAGAATCTGCTCTTGGTGAGAAATTCAGTTCTGGGTTCAACTGTACGTTAATTCACCGATGTTACAATAATGAGTCTGTGTGTTCAGAGCAATGAAGCTGTTGACCTGGGCTATATAAAGCTCATGAACTTTCTCTCATTCTTTCACTTCACAGAAAGAAAGAAAGAAAGAAAGAAAGAAAGTTGCGGTCGCCTGGTTTCTCCTGCAAAAGTGCCATTGTTTTCAGGCGTGTGACTGCTCAAAGGACAAAATACCCGTTATAAAATCCTTTTTCCCCAGAAACCATTTAGAAAAAAAATGATTACACAGAGAGTGCGTGAGAGAGAGAGAGAGAGAGTGCGTGAGAGAGAGAGAGAGAGAGAAGAGAGAGAGAGAGAGAGAGAGAGAGAGAGAGAGAAAGAGAGAGGTTACATAAGCTTGATTCACGTCCCTGACATGTCTTTTTCATTTATCTCTGTCAATTAGAAAATCAAGACTTTAAGCTGGAAACAATTTACCTATTGAGCCAAACATATGTGTGCATGTGTATATTCACGTTTTTTCCCCACATGCTAGACAGGATCTGATACTTTAATAATATTACAAAGTTTATCCCTCAAACTTCAAACGCCTCCACAATTCATCACGCCAACACCTGTTACACTGTAGTGTCAGCTTTTTTTCCCTCTCATTTATTGCTATCATGGGAACTCAGCTTGCGGAAGATGGAACATGACATTTTATGGTTCAAAATGTTTAGACACTGTTGCACGAAGCAACCTACACATTTCTTTGTCACAGTTGGAGTCCTTTGTATTTAACGGCGGTCGTTGTTTCGTCGCTCCACAGCAAGTGGCACACATGTAAGCACCCTGATCTTCAGGCAAAGCCTATCTATCTATCTATCTATCTATCTATCTATCTATCTATCTATCTATCTATCTATCTATCTATCTATCTATCTATCTATCTATCTATCTATCTATCTGTCTGTCTGTCTGTCTGTCTGTCTGTCTGTCTGTCTGTCTGTCTGTCTGTCTGTATATATATATATATATATATATATATATATATATATATATATATATATATATATATCCTGTTATTATGTTTGGTGCCCCTATATAATGTGCCACTCTGAAATCTTTTTTTTATTTTAATTGAAAATTCTCTCTCCCCGAAATTATACTTTAACAACAGAACAACCAGCGATGCATTTTTCCGAAGAAGACAGTGCCTCTATTCATTTCCTTGGTTGCTGTTTTCAAGTGTTTCAGTGAGACTAAAGGTTATGCTTACGTCCTTCTTGTTAAAGTACCTTTCGAGGGTACAAAAGTTTCATTCGGGTTTATATCTTGTTTTAAGATATTTTCGAAATAAACACCCTTCTCTGAAGAAGAACAGAACGACAAAATCAAATAAATTTATGTTGGTCCTCGTCAGATTAGCCACCTTAAAACTCTTTGCTCGTTGGCGTTTTTTATAGTCCTAATTTATTACATAAGTGTTTCACTTTGAAATCGAAAATCGTCGGGAGTTATCGAAGTGAAGATGGATATATAACTGGCAACGCTTCTAAGAGAAGCCATAACCAAAACTGACATGAAATACGAATGAATAACTAAAACAAATGATGTTTATTCATTTTCAATCTGACGATTTAGCTGTATCGTACAAAACATTATTATACAGAGCGTTATACAACCGTTAATTCTGATTATGACAGAAAGGTATATTCTTGTCCTTCAGTTATTATTGATAAATTGAGTCAGCAAATCTCAGTGGTTCAACTGATTTTACTTGTGTGTATCCTTCCACATTAAATTGAGCTTTGTGGCAGACTGAATGCATTTGAAGCATACATTCATGCAGCTAAATCCCTGATGAAAAACGAGTTCTTTATCTGAAGATTATATTTCAACACGAAGTTATATCATGTATTCATGAACATTGTGAATTGTTCGTTTTCACACAAGCTACACGTCTGGGGATTTGAGGCAGTTGCCAGGAATATCTACCTATTTGAAGACCACCATAACCTTTCATAATCATGTCAAGGTATAGTGACATACAGGTCTGTTTCGTTAGGGCAGGCTGTTGAACTTCATAAGGCGACTATATCCTTTATCATAGATGCTAAACCTTCTTATATTTAACTGTCACACTTCGGGTGCTTCCATGATTGATTTCTGCATGCGGAAACTTTACTTTTCCAGCGGACAGATGGCAGCACATGATCACTGTCAGCTTCCCTCCTACCTGCCCCCCCCTCCCCCTTGGTTTCCGTAACCAGGGACATTTTCAAAATTATGAGATTCATGCACTGAAAAGATTTTACCCTTGTCTACTTAGCTGACTGACAGGAGCTTCGTAATTTCTGTTATGGCCCATGCAGGGCCGGACCATTAATAGTCGCCTAGCGAAGAAAATAGAGCCACCTGAAGGTCTGGCGCAGCAAGCAATACCCCTCCCAAAGGTTCTCTGTAACTTCTAAGTGAATAGAAATGGGGAAGCAGAACGAGAAGGACGTGGAGAAGAAGACGAACATATCATTCTCCATAATATTCCCAAGTTTATCCTAAGTATTTGCTTCACAGACTTTGACGCTTAATACAATTAACGTTTGATAGATTCAATGCGAAAAGTGCGAACTCTCCGACATTGGTCGGTGTTGTGAAAGATTATTATAGAGACTGTTAAGCCAAACTTAGGCCTAGACGTGTGTGTGTGTGTGTGTGTGTGTGTGTGTGTGTGTGGAGGGGTTGCACAGTGCCTGTTTCAAGAATTGCCATTTGGGGCTTTTTATTTTGTGGTGAACCACAAAAATGAAGAGTATTTAAACTGTGTGAATCGTGAAAGGTCTGCAGAGGCCTGCTCGTGAGGCGTGATTGAACATTTTGACAAATCGTCAGCCCTGACGTGACATTTCAATAAATCCTAAACTGTGAAATTAAGATTTTGGCTTATGATTTGTGTTTCACCGTGAACTGTGAAAGCATATTTTTCGCTCCGAACCGCACCAAAAGTGTTGGGCGATGTCACCCAAACACGTCTCCATATATGGCCACAAATTGCTTTATTGCACTATAAAGAGAAATAGACTTTTTAAGGCCAATTGGAAATTTTGTTGAAGGTGAGAAACCCTGCGACTGAACGTTAGATAGAAACTGAACGTGTGTGTGTGTGTGTGAGAGAGAGAGAGAGAGAGAGAGAGAGAGAGAGACAGACAGAGAGAGAGAGAGAGAGAGAGAGAGAGAGAGAGAGAGAGAGAGAGAGAGAGAGAGAGAGAGAGAGAGAGAGAGAGAGATCACGTGCTTGCCATATAAATCATTTAGATGAAATGTAGTGATACTCGAACTGGGAATGGGCAGATAGAACAGGGTGCGGAGGGATTAAGAAAGAAAGAATGGAAGATGGATTGGGTTAACTGAATGTTACATACACAATATGCAGAATATGTGTGTGTGTGTGTGTGTGTGTGTGTGTGTGTGTGTGTGTGTGTGTGTGTGTGTTACGGTGAAAGTCTTGCATCTACAGTACCAATACCATTTCAGCCACTAATACGAAATTTCCCATTATGAGGCTTTGATTGGTCAGCTGTCATCATAAACGAAGTTTCAGCAAGTTACAGCCTGAATTTATATGCCTCTATTGTCAGAGGTCCTCGCCCCGCAGTTATACACGTTTACTGAATGAGAACGGACACAGTGACACGCGTGCGAAATAATTTGCTCTCTCACGGTCATTTTATGACTGAGTCAACAGCTTCGGCAGGCGCGGTCTCGGCGCTGAGCATCCAGACTGCACGAGACAGATAAGGCTATTGTTTCGCGGAATATAACTTGATTGGCTTTTCTCTCATGTTTCCACTCAAAACTTTTGATGGAAACATATTAAATAAAAAAAAAAAAAAAAAAAAAAAACAGGTGACAGTTGAAACTACCAATAGCTGCGGGCCAATTTGCGCCGGAAAGCGTTTGATACTCTCTCTGATACTGTTACACGAATGAACCACGTAGGTTTACGGACTGCTTCATTACTCCCGATTGTCTCCAGTTGTTCTGTTTCGAACAAATGAACCCTTCTGCATGTGATACTTATCCATGTTTGACGCCTAAGAGTCACATTTCAAATGAAATTCATTTTTCTGTACGACAAAGTTAAACGCTTTGTGCCTTTATCTGCGCAAGAAACTCTACGGAAACCAAATATGTTTATGAGTAAATTTAAGAACAAACTTCTTTGTATTGGTAATATACCTACCTGGATCTGCCCGTCGCATATTATTTTCAGAATATTCATCCTTGGAGTCAGACGTGAAAGGTGCTTGTATTGCTTCCCAAAGATGGGAATATATCATAATTACTGAATGGAAACGCAGGGGTTCCGGACACGAAGTGGTGTGTTGTTCGTCCTCAACGTCGTGATATATCTATCAATTTCACATTAATGCAGAACCTCACCAGATTGGCTCTTAACCTTCCTAATTTTTGCAGATTAACATTTGGTATAGAAATGTGGCAAAAAGATTGTAATTGTCTTATCAACATTGATATTCATGCAGTGATGGCCTGAAAAGTGGAGGGTTTCGGGTAGGATAACTGGATTAATAAAAAATATGAAAAACCAAGTCAAGTTTGAACAGCCTGCACACGATTGCATTCATATGTATGGCTGCATGCATGTACGTGATACTTGACACCAGAGGTCGCCTCATGGTGGGGCGCCTGACAACCCAAGCCCTCTCCCCGCTGAATCCTGTCATGTATGGTTTGAAACTTACAGATCCCAACAGCTCCTTTAAATCCAATCTGTATCGTGTCGACAGCGGTTGCCTGAGGGTGTCCCTTTTCCAAATAGCTTGACATAATTTAAATTTTGTTCTGTTTTGCTTTGCTTCGTTACCAGTATGCACAATGTTCGCCAATACAGAAATACACATAGCTACGTGTGATCTATGTGGTTTTTTTTTTTTTTTTTTACGATTTCCGTTTAATACTTGCCAATCCAAGTATAAAGCTCTGTCCAGTGATTACAGGATTGGCCACACGGAACAAAACTTTATCCACAAAGAAAAATTGACATCAATGATAAGGGATTTAAGGCAATAGCGAAATATTTTATCCTAACTGTGACAACTTGTGTCTTTCACATGTGCAACAGTACAAGTCATAGATTGTGATATATTGCCAGCGACCACTGTTTCGATCAATACGGCCAACAACAAATCCCAACATTGTAATAAATCCCCGCGAGTTCAGCACTCGATTTGGGATTTGGAGTGGTTTTAGCACGATTTATAGAACAATGCGGGCAGACAGCGAATAAGCCGTCGGTCAAACAGGTCAATCCAAACGGAAGCCATGTTCTAATCGGGGCATCAGATTGGATTAAGTCCACAGATATATCTCGATGACCAAGAAAGAGTCCCATTTTTTCTCCCGCATTGGAAATGCAGGTGTTGTATATCGGTCCTACTAGAAAAGAACAATAAAGTATTACATGTATCGTAAAACCCTGTATACCGTTGGTCTTGATTGATATATTCTATGTTCGGAACGAGCGGGACTCGAACCTGTAACCTTTGGCACCAGTCGCCCAGCTGAAATGGGAAACGTACATATCCAGTCGATTAAATCACCATTCTTAAAAAAGAATGGTTCAATGAAGGTAGTTATGTGCGAGTGTCATATCAACAATATGCGTGGCTACACCAAAGCGAGACTACTTTATTTGCAATGGTGTCGGATTCAAGCATATATATATATATATGATGCATATGAACTGTTGAGAATTCGTATAGCGCGAGGGTGCAACGGTACCATGTCCACACGCTGAAAACAAAATCTGGTTAGAGAGTAATCAGAGTGACAACATAAAAATTGCCACTTTCTTATGTTGATTTCTTGATTTGGAGTGTGTTTTGTACTCACCATGTTGTTATATTGTGTATTGAAGTTGTCATTTCTCTTTGATAACTTTTATAGTCAACTGACATCATGTCATCCCGAATTACTGAACAGGTTGCCAATGATGAAGTGCGTTGATAGGACCTTGTCTTTCACAAACTCTTTCAGTGTCGTCTGCGACTAAAATCGAATTACTTAAAGTGAAATGCTTTGGATTATAATAAGCGTCTTGGATTCAAGTTCCTTGCGAAAATGACATTTCGCTCAAATACCAGCATATTGTAAGTACATAGAATATAACAGACCAGGTCAACAGCTTACTTTCGGCGGATTGCGCCCAAAGCGCTCCGAGAAAAAAAGCTGTTGGCTCAGTCCAAATTGTGGCATGGAAAGAGTTAAAACGCCATCTCCTATTTGTGCTTTTACCAAACGTTTTGATAAGGGGGTAAAGGAGTTTTCCGTACTGGTGCACGGGACATATTTGTTTGCCGTGCGTCGTGCTGGAAGCTCCTTTATCATCCATACCTCGTATCGGCTATTATTCGTAAATTTTCTCATTTTCAGCAACTTGTACTGGGGCACAATTATTACCTGTGCCAGCGTACTGAGACAGGCCACTCCCGCTCCCTTCTTTGAAAGCATTTCCGTTACCTCATCAGAGTTATTATGTCACTTGTGAACAGCTTTACTCGACGCCTGGGTAAACCTGTTTACTAAGTTAGTATGGGTGGGTCAGGGAAGACGATAGAATTAAGGGTTAATGGCGGTTCGCCCATCACAACAGGTATTACCTTTTGTATATAACTAGCTAAACCTGAACGAAATAAGAAATGTACTTCAGTGACATTTCGGTGGCATTCAACTGTTGCTCAAATCACGTAGGTGCAAACTGATACTAGTAACGCTTAAGTGTTAATCAATAGCATTAAACTGAATTAAAATAATCCTTACCTGTTATTTAAGAACAATTGTCAAGTGTTGATAACACTTAAGTCAATTAAAATAATACTTCAGTGTTATTTAATACCATTGGATTATCGTTCTGTGAAAGCTTCACTTAAATGTAATTTATTTCATTAAGTATAAAGCAAATTCACTAAAGTAAAACCATGAAATATGCACTTAAGTAAAAACGCATATCACTTAAGCGTTTTTATTTTTGCTTTAGTGTCAACGCATTTCATCAAGTGAACCGACCTTTCACTTTTAAGCGAAGCGTGATTCCACTTAACTCTTTCAGTGCCAATCACTTGAAAGTAGTCTAAATTATCATCAGATTCGTATTCCTCGTAAAAAGTCCTTTCATTCAAGTACCAGCCCACAGTTCCAGAGAAAATATCCCAAGTCAACAGCTTTTCTCGGCGCGCATTGTGCCCAATGGGCGCGGAGAAAAGCTGTTGACTCAGTCCAAACTTTGGCACTTAAAGAGTTAAGGGAGGCCACATTTTACTTAACTGAAATCACATTTCCCTCAAGCGTGATAATATTTCACTTAAATGTAATTTGCTTAAACAAGGGGTGCATACAGATTCAAATGCAAAGTGACACCTGATGGCAGGTTGAAATTTTACGGGGGTACTGAAAATGTTTGATGTAGAAAATCAACATTTTTTAGGCTTGAAAGTTATGGTCATCTGGTTCTGACTCTCCCTCCCCCGGCCATTTTGGACATAGATGAAAATGTTGACATGTATGGACGGCCACTTTAAGTGGCATTCATTTTCACTTAACTTTGGTTGTACTGTAAGTGGCATTAATTGACACTCAATTGAAATCAAATATAAGTTCATTGCAATACATTTTCCCTTTATGAATGGTAAATGGGGAGGGGATTATTTTTATTTTATTTTTATTTATTTATTTATCTATCTATCTATCTATCTATCTATCTATCTATCTATCTATCTATCTATCTATCTATCTATCTATCTATCTATCTATCTATCTATCTATCTATCTATTTATTTATTTATTTATCTATTTATTTATTTAATTAATTTTTTATTTACTTTTTTGCACTGGCGTAATGGTCATTCAAAATTTTTATTGGCCGTACTTGCGTACAGGAAGCCCTTTGTAATTTCTGTACTTCGTATCAACCATTATTAAAGTGTGTGTGTCAACACACACTTCTCTTTCTTTCTTTCTTTCTTTCTTTCTTTCTTTCTTTCTTTCTTTCTTTCTTTCTTTCTTTCTTTCTTTCTTTCTTTCTTTCTTTCTTTCTTTCTTTCTTTCTTTCTTTCTTTCTTTCTTTCTTTCTTTCTTTCTTTCTTTCTTTCTTTCCTTCCTTCCTTCCTTCCTTCCTTCCTTCCTTCTTTCTTTCTTTCTTTCTTTCTTTCTTTCTTTCTTTCTTTCTTCTTTCCTTCCTTCCTTCCTTCCTTCCTTCCTTCCTTCTTTCTTTCTTTCTTTCTTTCTTTCTTTCTTTCTTTCTTTCTTTCTTTCTTCTTTACAGCAAATTTGTCCGACACTTTTCTGGGACATTATTATACATAGAAACTCGAAACTTGATATGAGTGTACCTCCATACAAGGAGTTTGACCGTTTTATACAGAGGGGGAATGAAGATGTTTAAAGTTATGCAAATTAGGGGCATTTGAAGTTTTAAATCTTGAATATCTTCAAAAGTATAATAGATAAAGATGTCATTTCAACTTCTACTGGGGGGGTTATTGACCATTGCGCATCTAATGAATATAAAACAAAAGTTGTAGCAATTTAAATTATGCTAATTGGCAGCATTGGGAATTTAAAAACTTGAATATCTTCAAAACTATTATAGATAGAGATGTCATTTCAACTTCTACTGGGGGGTTGTTGACCATTGCGCATCTAATGAATCTGAACAAAAGTTGTAGCAATTTAAATTACGCTAATTATCAGTATTCGAAATTTTCGATCTTGAATATCTTCAACAATATAATAGAGATGTCATTCCAACTTCTACTAGGGGTTTGTTGACCATTGCGCACCTGATGAATTAAAAATAAAAGTTGTAGAAATTTAAATTATGCTAGATAGCACCATTAGAAATTTTAAATCTTGATTAACTTCAAAGCTATAATCGATAGAGATGCCATTCCAACTTCTACTCCTGTGTTATGGAATAGTTGTACATTGCCAAACCAATAAATGCTTTGAAGACACCCACACTGATTTGCTATGTGGCAAATCATCTTTCCTAGTTTGTACATTTTCTTACTTTCCGTATCTTGTACTATAGGACAAAATTATTACCTGTAGACTCTACCAACGTACTAGGGTTTCCCCTTACCTCCCCCCACCCCACACTTCCCCGTAAATAGGCCTAACACTTAAAAGGGTAAATGTTACGGACTGATCAGATTTCTGACAACCCTGGTTCATAGGCCTATATCATATATTTTGACCTATACAGACCTGCTCACCACAGCATGTATCATAATAATAAGCCAATCATACATCAAAAACTTGTTTCCCGGCATCGTTAAATGTCAGAGCTGTTTAGGCCGATGCTTTTCGAGAAACTCAAGCCATGCGCATGGCAAAGAGCCAGGCAACACGCATTTGACTATCCAAAGCCAGAAAGAGACCAAAAGTCAGATTGGGCAGATAGTCGACTGGGCCTATTAAACAGCTGGGGGTCTAGGCCTAATAGTGGTTGGTTAGCTTGCAGACGCTCTGCTCGGAGTCACTTTAAATCTAGTTCCTTTCACAACGGGAAACATGATAATTTTTATGAGAGTTCGACCTTCAGTTTACAACCTAATCGATCTATTTCAACGTCTGACAATGCACAGCATGTGTAGGAAAAACAGTTAAATTTGGCTAGTGTCGGGTACGGAGACAGATCGACACTGCGCAAGTGTGATGGATGTTCCTAGTCGCCGTGACAAACAGCCCGCGCCCTGCCACTTGGTCGTCCCCCGGGAGCCGCAGTTGGAAGAGACCGACAGTATGACTCGCTGTAGTCAATTTAGCATTGCATCGACTCCTGGCCCGGTCCGTTTGCCATTGTCAGCGCGACTTTAATTAACAGCATGATATATCTAATTCTGTCAGGTTTACAGAAAAGCAAAACTTGCTCTTAGTGTGGAACAAATATGACAAGCGCGGGAACGCTGGTCGTAAAGAGCCGTAATGTGCACAGCTGGTGCCGGCGGTAGGACAAAGAGCCCACCAATGTAATTCTTAATTGATGGTTAACAAAATATATAATCTACTAGTACTTCGATCGCCCGAAGGACCCTTCTATAGAATAAAATAGCTTCAGTACTTTATACAGATTTTTTCCAAGTTTTTATTTTCGCAATTCAGTGACAAGCTTCTCTTTCAATTCGGGGGATCTTTTTACCAACTCACACAAATTGCTGACAAGTCGTTTGTGATAAAAAGTTGGGGATCGCTTTAGCTACTCACACAAATTGTTGCCAAACACCACGCCGCTCACGGTGGAAACTTCAAGCACTGTTTGCTATTCACCTTCAGAATTGAACAGTGCCGCATTCATTCCCTTTGTAACACCCCCTCCCCTCCCCCGCCCCCTCAATAGTAACACGCCCCAACTTTTCAGTTTTTGGACTCCATGTAAAATATCAGTTTTCCCATCATCATCATCATCATCATCATCATATTTTATCGTTATAAAATATGACATCTCTGTCTTTGTTGAAAAGATAGCCAGCACTGACGGTACTCATATAGCTTCCCAAGCTTAGTATAGGCCCAGGTATACTATGAAGACTGCCGTTATTTGAGAATGATGGGGGAGGAGGATCTACGTCAGTACGTGTTTCACGGTGTCGCAAAACCGAGATAGTTTTATATTGGTACTGAGTAGCCCTATTGCAATGAATACGTGCCTTACATGAACATTTTCACCAATCCAAATCAGGCAAGTATGGATTTCTTCGGTAAAATGTTTACTTGAATTCAGACAACACAAATGCTCACTTCTCGACACTTCCATTTTTTTTGTCCGATGGCCACATATAACGGAGCCCCACCTATCTCTCTCTCCTTCCCCCACCCTCCAGTCCCTTCAATAGTGTCTCAATATAAAAGTTCGATGCTGGCATGATATGTTGATATATATACTGCTGGTAAAAGAAATAAAATGTATGTAAGAGTTCGTTTTGACGGGGGAAGGGGCAGGTGAAGGGGGAGCGAGCGAAGAATATTTCTTCACCGTGGCACTTCATTTTCCGTATCAGCGTGCTGGCAGCCCTCCTATTTCCTGTATTTCTTGCTGACCATTATTTTGGCACGTTCTTGCTTTCTGTACGCTGTACTAGGCAAAGGTATTTCTTGTGCCGTATCAGCGTCCTGGGACTCTCTCCCCACCACATCCCGGCCACTTTTGACAGGGAAAAGGTGTCAGGTGCAACTGTTCGTGCTTAATATATAGGCTGTTCGTGAACTCAGCAGTCTGAATATGTTGTTTTGGGCTGTAAGTGCTCGAACGCAACGTTCAATTGCCTTTCATTCTTGAAAACCTTACACTGTCCTGTTTTTACACTTTTACCCATTCCTTCTCTGATTGCTTGAAATTAGCCTCCCCAGTGGTGGGCCCGGGCTGGGGAATACTCTCATTGGTGACGATCGATACTTGGTATGTGCCCCTCTGAGGGCCCCTCTTCTCAGCGAAATTATCCCAACAAAGGTCCAGTATTTTGCCAACAATTCCCTACAAAGAAAGGCAACTTTTCTCTTTTATGGCTCAAAATTCGGAAAATTTTCCTGAGGTCAATTTTTTTCATGAAGCACTTCTTACTCCACTTGCGGACCATATTTTCAACAACTTCGGTCAAAAAATTCACCAACAGATATCATTTTTGGGAAAAAGTGGCCTAACAAAGCCTGGGTTTTTGAAAGGTCGAGCCGCACACACCCACCAAAAATTAGGGGAAGTACCCGCCCTCGAGAAATTACCCGGATGTGAAGTGTTGAAACAAGTCCTTTATCGCGGAACGCATTATTCGCAGAAATAAAGATGCCAAGGCCCATCATTTACCATGAATGCTGTGATTCTGAGGTGAGAAGCATTCCTGAAAGTCTGCAGACCTCCCAAAATTTGAATTTACAAGTTACTTTCTATGCACCTACATTATAAAAAGGTACTTTCATGCGCTTCAGCTTATTCTTTAACAAGATTTGCACCAGATTGTACAATGATTACTTTTATTTTTTTATTTCTTTAATGTATCTACCTTTATTACGTAAGTCTTGGCATAAATGTGAGATGAACAACTACATTTTAATTCTAACCACTCTGTGCTACTAGAGTGTCATGCCCATGATACTTCTATGCATTTCTGGTGAGAAATTGCCTCCTTTATTTAGCAAACGCAGCGTTTTACACACTTCACTCTTGCAAAACAGTCCTTGTGCATATTGTGGCTATTTAAAAGAGAAATACAGATAAAAGCCTACTAAATGAAGCTTTTTTACTAGACCTCAGTAAGGCTTTTGATCCTTTTGACTCGGGGTACCATTATCACCAAGCCATAGGCCTATCACTGCCATCAACTGTCTATGAAGTGGTTGAAGTTTCACTTTCATGACTGAAAACTATTTGTGTCTTAGAAACGTAAACGCTTGGAGACAAGTCCAGCAACTCAAGAAGTACCTCAAGGCAGCATACTGGGGCCACTCATTCTATCTTATACACAAACACCAACCTTGATACGTGTGCTGCCGACTCAACCATTCACATATCTTTCACCAAATGTACAGGAACTCAAGTCAACAACTGCATGCCTGTAATATGAGGCAACGCACAATGTAGCATCAATTCTTTTTTAATGTTCACGTTGCCATTGCACTTTTATTTGTAGTATTTTCATATCTTAATTGAAGTATATTGTTGTTATATGTGTATATGCACTGTTTTTATTTTAGAGGGCCCTGGGGGTACATTGATGTTTCCTCACCAGGTTTTGCTCTCTTTAAATAAACTTTATTTTGTTTAACTGGACATACATTTGGCTTAACGGGTCCACTGGGTCTTAGTACATGTGTGTGTGTGTGTGTGTGTGTGTGTGTGTGAAGTTTCATAAGAGTAGGTCAAACCACAAAAAGGGTCCTAGCACGGATACAATGTATGATGGATGCTTGAAGTGCACGATGTCCAAGGTCAGCAATGCTGGGAATACCCCATTATGAAATTTCTGGTACCCGTTTCTATCACCAGGATTACTCAGCGTGATTTTGCAATCCTTCGCGATAAATAGGACCCATTCTGGACAGGCTGTTATCAGAACTTCATGTGAAGTGAATGCAGAAATCTGAGAAATTTATAATAATTTCCATATTCATTAGTGACACTTACCTGTCCACTACATTTGCTAAGACCTCTCTCTAAGATTGTATCCACTCCAAAACTCTATCCCATCAGAAAAAAATTCTCTTTATATATATTCCTCTGGACTGGATGCCATGTGGCTACCTCTATCAGTTGACCGCAGTGTTCAGTACCTGACCTCCAGTATTGACTAATCATATCAGTTTCCTATGACAGAATACACTCAGAATGATCTGATGTGGCATCGGCTGGGTAGGCCTGTGTGCAGTGCACAGGGAGGTATTAGATGCCACTGCCTTTTTCTCCATGGCCATCTCTGCTTCTGCTGTCTTGGGGGCTGTCATGCTTGAACTTCTTGCTTTGGCCCCAGAAAAGCTTTGGTCTTCCATCAAAACCTCCATTACCTCCTCCACCTTGGGGCTCTTCCTGGTGATGTGGTAGGAAAAAGGCCTGCTTCATCTGCAGATGGAATTCTATGTGGATGTCCTAGATCACCAACTGCAGCACCTTGGGGTCAAATAGCCACGCTTGGTCGATGGGTGAAGTATACAGGTATGACCACAGGTGTTGGTTCAGTGCCGACTATATAAGGTGAGCCTGTTGCTGGATCAGCATGGCATTGATATCCATGTGGACCATAATCTTGAGGGTGTGATGCAGAGAAAGGGTCCTGGGCTGCTTAAATTGGGCCATGATGTTGAGCACCTTGTGGACATTATGGTCCAGGTCGGAACAGTTGTCTAGCCTGCACAAATGCTAGTTGTGGGTTCGGGATTCTACATCAGACCCAGGCAATCATGACAGCTGGGCAATCTGAATGTCTGAGATCACCCTCTTGATAATTTTTAGTGGTAAGTGAACTTGGGGGGGGGGGGGGGGAGGGGGAGGATTCTTCCTGGGGCATAGGGTTGTAAACTCCCAAGCACAATGTGGTCTGCAGTCCCTGATGGAAACCTGGATGCGGAATATCTTTGGACCTTCCTGTGCTTGGGAGTATCAAGTCTGATAAGCCAAGATAGCAGAACCAGCTGGCTGACAAGGACTCCAGCTGCTCAGGCATAGCCTTAATTTGCTCCCCAATGTAGGTACAGAAGGAATCATTACTCGTCCCTGCTCCTTCCACTCTTGGGGAATCGGCTGCAAACCTTCTGTGGTGATCCCAGGCCTTGACTCTGGAAATGATCAACAATCAGGTAAAAATTGTGGGCTGTCAACACTGCACCGGGCAACCCCTCTCTGTCTTCGCCCTCAGAGTCATCACACTTCCTCTTCCCTGCGCAGGGCAAGGCAGTCACATCTTGGAGCATCTCCTTCACAGTCTCACCTGGTACCATGTTTGAGGTGGTCACTGGGTGCAGCTGCTGGTGTTCTTGCAACAACCACTGTGACTCTGTTTGAAGAAAATGGTTCTGTGGGTGAGACTCCAACCCTTCTTCCATTTTATCAGGCTGCAACGGCATCGAGGACAGAGAGAATGCCAATACATGTTCGCTTTCAGAGAGATCTGTTGGCCTGGCAGGGCAGGAACAATATCCCTGTTATCCTGTTCCTCTGGATCATAAGCTAGAGCCAATAGTGCTGTAGGGTCTATCCCTGTAGCTCTTGCCTCATCTGCACTGGGAGTCATCAATGACTGGTGATCACTGGTATCACCCGTCTGAAAGGTAGGGATCGAGGGATCAGGCACCCACTCCTGGTCAGCTTGATCATCCTTCTTGCAATGGTACAGCATATCCTTGAGGAATGGTGTGGTGACAGAAGAGACTGGGGCCATGACTTGCCCAGCGTGGAAGACAGGGAGCTTGCCCAGCTTGGTGACAGAGAATAACCCGTTGACATTGAAGTGTCCCACGATGCTGGCAGCACTTGGTCTCATGGAGGTGTTGCTGGCCATACCCAATCCCCCAGCGGTGAAGTGTCCTGTGTAGACACAGGGTCTTGAAATGGAGACCGTAAATGGTTGCTTGAAGATAGAGGCTGAACCTGGTCCTGTGGCTGTCCAGGGTACCTTGATGGAGAAGGGCCCAGTGATGGAGAACATACTTTGCCCCATGGAGGTGAACGGCTGTGAATTTTGAGAGGATCTCGAAAGATCTGTCCAAACCTCTAATCAACTCATGGTACACATTGTCTAGGATGCACTTGCTACAATGTTCTTGTTCCTGCATTCATCAATAACTGTCTACTGAACTTTTTCTTTGTTACCATGGATGTAAAATACCTTCCCCCTCCATAAATATATAACTACAGCTATAAAACAAAACACCAATACTTGTTAATAAATATCTCAAAACTGCTATATATTCTGCAAAACATGTACAAACATTTCTCCATGCACTGCTGTCAAAACAGGATTACTATCCAACTTTGTACTAGACAAATTCAGTTTTCACAAATTGTCTTCAACACTTACAATGGCCAACACCACAAACCATCTGTCTGCACCACATTTATTTAACAGAGAACTTCAACTGTGCTCCCGCTCTTTGGTAAGACCACAGTTTGATCAGGCCCATTGTGTATTCCTTCCATTCTCTGTACCTTTAATTAGAGAACACATCATCTGTGAAAATATTTTCTTCAGTGGGATAAATATCATTCACTGTCCCCCAGGTAAATTCCTTTTTTTTTTTTTTGTTCTCATCACACTGCTTTCAGCAAGGGCACCACAGCTGGTTATCCCAGGTACCACTTAATTTTCAAAATTAAATACTAAAATATGCAGGTATCCTGTGATGTCTTGGCAAGTACTTCCCCTAGCATACAGACTAAGTCTGCCTACCCTACCCTATCATGTCACGGCACACGGTAGACTGATTATATCAGTCCTGTGTGCTGGCAGATAATGCAACAGAAAAAAAAAAAAAAAAACAACTCCCCCCCCCAAAAAAAAAAACAAAAACAAAAAAAACCCCACCATTACTTGTATGTCTACATGGTGTCTATGTATATTCCCTGTGATTATAACTTTAATGGTTTGACACACAATACCTAATCCACCCTTGATCTCTGAAGGCAATATAAACAGTGGTGTTTTTGTCATTTGGGACAGTCATTCTCAAGATGAATGGTCCAATTACAAGACTATAATGACCAGAAACACCAAGAAGAAAAAAAAAAAATTCTTATCACCCCCCCCATACCCCCCATGAAATTTTAGTTGCATGGAAGTTGCAAAAAAAGTTCACTCAAATATACAGGTGCAGGAGAATTTTCACTGTTTTAACATTGTTTCAATGGTTGACAGAGTTACAAGATCTCAAATTCATGATTTCACCATAAAACATGTACTCTCAAACTCTCAAGAGATGTTTCCTAACACAGATCTCTATGTATTGTTTAACATGCACAAACTGCTGGCACTGAGGGGGAAATGAAACTCATGATCCTAAAATTTTGCAGTATTTTAAACTCCACTTTTTAATTTGGCCACAAATATAGAACAATTTGCAGTGTTAAATTTCCATGCCACTTAAAACCCGACTCATTTATCTGTGTGGTATGGGGATGCAAAAATACAGATAAAATTGGCCAACAGATATAGTGGAACTTGCTTTTAAAAGACCACCTCATGATGAAACCATGTCTTTTTAAGGCCACTCTTTAAAGACCCTTTACAGTATTTCCCTGTGAAATACTTTCGTTTTAAGACCACCTGCAGAAGAAGACCACTTACCACTTTTTGCTGGCAGTATGGGTGCTCTTAAATAGCAGGTACTGCTGTACATACAAGAAAAGCCAGAATACTTCAAGGATCATATGCTTCTCTTCAGGTTTAATTTTAACAGAAACATATAAATGCCCAAATAAGGACATTTCATCCACAATTTCACCTGACCTTTAGTGGGGGTTGTTAGGAAAACAGAACCATGACTGCCACCCGGTAGCATCAGGGGGTTCCTTCTTTGAACTTAAGTGGTATTATCCTGTTTTGTTCAGCCAGCGTAACACAAGTTGCAGTCCAATTTGCTCATCAAGAAGTGACATGCAAGGCTATCCTACAGAGAGAATACACACGATATATGGCAGGGTGCATAAAAATACGCAGATTCCCTGGTAACTTTATAAATTAATGTACATACATAATAACTGTTGCAAACTGAATTCACACAAACAGATAATCCAACAACAAAATACTGCAAAATCTTGAGGGCTGTGGAAGGGATCTTCCACACATCAACAATGTTACACTGAAGAAAAAAAAGCTTACTTCAACGTGATTGAAATTTCTAGGTTCAGGGTCAGATCTGAAATATAATATCAGGCTCACTTTGTATCTTTCATCATGAGCAGGGAAGAATGTACAACTTAATTAAATCAAACATATGCTGGTAAAAATTGCCATATGATGCAAATGTATGGCATGACACCCTGTCACTGGCAAACTAGTCCCACCTACTTCAGAAAACTATTCTTCATATTTTGGGGCCTTCACACCAATGTGGGGCAAAATGTGTCCAAGTACTCTGAATATATCATGCTAACAAAAATTAGGAGACAAAGAAGCATACACTGAAGCACGCCCCCTCTTGGGCAATGAAGGCACTACACAGGAGACCTTTTGGGACATAAGACCTGAAAAGGTCAGCTTTTCATAAGCTTATATCCAACTGAAATTCAGTTCTCTGCACCAGTTCTAAACAGCTCTTTACCACAGGGACAGCCTCTTGTATAGTGTTAAATAGGGCATGTTAGGTACATTAGTCTGTTTGGTGGCAGCATCTACTTCCTGTGTCATGTGACACTTTTCATCCAATGGATAAAGCAGGTTTTGTGTATCCCCCAGGTGTCCCCACCTGCAACGGGTGGATATGGAGGATGGGGTGTGTGGGCAGTGGAGCAGTCACGTCTAGTGCCACCTACAGGCAACATGCTTCATTAAAACATTTCTCTGACTGATAGCCTGTTATTGGTATATATCTAGTGTTATCATCTTGACGTGTGAAGTTTACAAGTGTAGTCCAACACGATATTACTTAAATGCAAGAGCAGAGCAACTTCCAAACCCTGGAACTTCAATCCACTTGAAAAACTTTGCGTAACCAGATCAAAATGGTGGTTGTGGACATCCGAGGTACCATTATATTAGCCAAGCACTAAAGCAAAAATGTGTAGCCTCCTGCTTCAGAGGGGGAGATATATTAACCCTTAAAATGCTGATTTAAGATTTAGTCAACAGCTTTCCTTGGAACACTTTGTGCGCATTGCGAGCAAAGTGTCCCAAGAAAAGCTGCTGACTAGGACTACTTTTTGCTTCAGACAAGGCTTGCTGGTATTTGAATGAAAGGTATCTTCTTCAGGAATTTGACTCTTTTAACCAATATATATGTTTAATGGTAATGGGAAAACAACTATAGCAGTGATTAGCACTTTAAGGGTTAAAAACAAAATTAATGGCTCATAATATAAATGCATTTCTTTTGTGTATCATCTGCTCTGAGAAAATGCACTGAGAAGGAGAGTATTGATCTTTCCTTTCAATTTTACCATTCTAAGTGTATATACATCATTTTATTGGGTACCTATTTATTTTAACCTCAACAGATAAAGCACCTGCTTTTGAGGATAATTATGAAAATCAAATTCTACATTTCATTAACTGCCATCACATAAGCCTTACACTGGATGTGTGGGTTTACAGTTTGTCTTAACTTATTTATAACTATCTTCTGAACTGTAAATATACTTATAACATTCATAGGATATCTATTATAGTATTATAAAATCAATGATGGTGTCAGATCGAAATCCATGCTTGCTCCAATTGTCAGCCATACAGCATACAAATGTGTTGGTCTTGCACAGCAACTTGTAAAGTGTGTGAAAAAATATTGTTTGTGTAGGCAGAATCTCCAATACGAGACATGCATATTAATTTCCCACCACATAGCACATGGTTCAGGCTTGTCAATCACGGAGGATACACAGACATATCGTTGTCACAGACAGGGCTAGACCCCTTTTCTCAAAAATTAGTGTCTTTCAGAGAAATTTAAGTTAACAATTGCCAGTCATATTCATTTAGTGCTTCCTAAATTTATAGAATACATTTCCGTCTGCCTGTACCAAGTATTCTTTGTTTCCAAAATATTAGTAATATTCCACTTGCCCGCACAAGCAGCTTCTGATATCTGGCCAGGCGAGACTATGGTTACCGAGACAACCAGGTATGCAGTTGTGGCAAGAAATTATTACAGTGAAAACTCGTTATAATGACACAATCTGTTCCCTTAGAAATGTGTAAGATAACTGAATATGTCAGATAAATGAATCAAACAACATAGAAAATGAACTTTTGCCATTCTTAAATTGTGTCATTATAATGAAGATTTCAGATATCTGAGCGTCATTATAAAGAGGTTTCACCGTATAAGGAGAGGGCTGTCTAAATAAGGAATACAAAATAAACATTAATAACAACCAGGGGACTCCGAGAACACCTTTGCTCAGCTGAAATATCCATGGTGCATCCCCAACAAGTTTTAAGATCTGGTCAACGGTTTTGAGAAAATCAAAAGAGAATTTACAGTTGGCATTCTTTATATGTCTTTTAGCAACTATAGTGGAAATACAAAAATTTGTTACACAAAAATATATGAATGCTACATCACTCTGATGAGAACAGCACTTGTGCTTTTGCAAAATGCAAAAAAAAGCAAACACAGACAAAAAGAAAAAAACATATAAAAAACAAACAAGAGGGCTGTGTGAACTGCCCATGCTCAGCTGATCTTGACATTCATCACACTTGCAGATCTATGAACTTGGGAAAGGATCAAGGTCATCCATGGTCTGAGTAAGTCTGACCTTAAAACAAGAACACTAACAGGTGCAACATCAAGGTTCAAGTAGTTCTCAAGTTATAATGACGAGCATAATTCATGTATGTTGCACTGTGACCCCAGAAAAGAGGTCAAAGTCATTCATGTACTGTCTGAGCATGACCTTCATACAAAAACATTAACATGTGCAGCATCACAGTACTAACTCAAAACAGATCTCAAGTTATCAAGTAAACAGTAAATTTTGTGTCAGTTGTCCTGTGAATTAGCACTAGAATGTCCATTGACTTACATAGTAATCAACAGGAAAGCTGCATTGATCGATAAGTACCTGAATGGAAAATACTTAAAAATCAGGAATCTAAAGCAATGCCACCTAGTAAACACTTTGTTTGACCCTTCTACAAGAACATATCCATCACATTTCACTTTAATCTGAGTGACAGTTCTGAGAACAAGTAAAAAATAACAAAACCATACAAAAAATTCATAAAAAAAAAGAAGAAAAAATTGCAGTGCCACCTGGTGAACAAATTGGGAACTATGCGTCCCTGGGAGTGTCTATGAACGATATCAAAACAACTGGGTGAGCAGTTTCAGAGGTGAAGAGTTTTTAAGGTTTGCCCCCCCTGCAAAAAAAAAATTCATAAAAATTCCAAAAATCAATAGAGCGTGACCATTTGAACAAACTTGGTAGAGATCCACCCAAGGCACATCCCCACCAAGTTTGACGTAAATCTGGCCAAAAGTATTTTAGTTATAACCATTACAAGAAATTCCCATGTTAAAACTTTCCTATTAAAACTTATGTAAAGATTTTTGAAAAAAAAAATCATAAAAAAAAAACAAAATTCATTGGAACATGACCATGGGAACAAACCTGGTAGACACCCACCCAAGGTACATCCCCACCAACTTTGAAGTTAATCTGGATGACGGTTTTGGAGAAGAAGTCGAAAATGTGAATTAGCACTAGAATGCTCATTGACTTCCATAGTAATCAATAGGAAAGCTGCATTGACAGATAAGTACCCGAATTGAAAAAGTCGTTAAAAATCAGGAATCTGCAGCATTCCCACATAGTGAACAACTTTGTTTGACCCTTATACAAGGAACATATCCACCACGTTTCAGCTTAATCTGAGTAACGGTTCTGGAGAAGAAGTAAAAAATAGCTAGAACTCACAAAAATTCATAAAAAATAGTACAAAATTGCAGTGCCACCTGGTCAACAAATTAAGAACGCCGAGTCCCTAGGTGTCTTTCCGTGTGATATCAGAGCGATTGAGTACGCGCTTTCAGAGAAAAAGATTTTTTAAGATTTGTCCAAAAAAAGAACAAAAAAATTCATTAAAAATCCAAAAATCACTGGAGCACGACCATTTGAACAAACCTGGTAGACACCCACCCAAGGTACATCCCCACCAAGTTTCAAGTCAATCTGGATGACGGTTTTGGAGAAGAAGTCGAAAATGTGAATTAGCATTAGAATGCTCATTGACTTCCATAGTAATCAATAGGAAAACTACATTGACCGATAAGTACCCGAATTGAAAAAATCGTTAAAAATCAGGAATCTGCAGCATTCCCATATAGTGAACAACTTTGTTTGACCCTTCTACAAGGAACATATCCACCATGTTTCAGCTTAATCTGAGGGACAATTCTGGAGAAGTCAAAAATAGCTAAAACACACAAAAATTCATAAAAAATAGGAAAAAAAAATTGCAGCGCCACCTGGTGAACAAATTAAGAACTAGGTGTCCCAGGGAGTGTTTCTGTGTGATATCAAAGTAATTGGGTGAGTGGTTTCAGAGAAGAAGATTTTTTAAGATTTGCCCAAAAAAGAACAAAAAAATTCATTAAAAATCCAAAAATCAATGGACCATGACCATTTGAACAAACTTGGTAGACACCTACCCAAGGCACATCCCCATCAAGTTTGAAGTGGATCTGGCTGACGGTTTCAGGGAAGAAGTAGAAAATGTAAATTGTTGACGGACGACGGACAGACGACGGACGGACGACCATAAGATAAGCTCAGCTGACTGACAAGTCAGCTGAGCTAAAAAACAAAAGCAAATTTAGCACCTCCTTTAGAACAAATTTAAAGTCCAGGAACAACCAGAAACATCCTTACACAATTCTGAAGTAATTGCCATAGTAGGTTCAGAGAGGTAGTCTGAATAATGACTTTGCAAAAAAAGTTCTTAAGTGTGACTTGCTGTATAAACGTAACAGAGAATTGTCTCAGCAACATGTTTAGCAAGTTTGAAGTGGGCATGCTCAACGGTTTTGGATAAAACTACACACACATGTGCCTGCATTTACAGTTACAGGGGCCAATGCACTACCTTAGTACGCCGCATGTTATAATGACCCTGGCCTAGCTGCTGGGACAGCTTGGGGGTACTGACAAAGGAGGGCGTAAGTTGTAATGGTCCCGTTTATTTTACACTTTACTCTGTTCTTTGTCAGTGTCCCCAAAAAGCTGCCCAGCAGCTGGGCCAGGGTCATTATGCCACGTGGCATACTTGGTGGAGCAGTAGCCTCTTTAAAATTCCTAAATATACCATATGGTCATGTTGTCTTAATGAGCATTACACAATACACGGGATTCAGGTTGCGTGCCATGTGCCAAAAAACTGGCAAGCCAAGAGATGGTGCGGTAAGCACTGCGGGCAAGTATTAGTTTGCTGGCTTGTCTAGTGAGGGCGCACGGATCGACTTAGATTGTCTCTGTACTGATAACTGTCAACTAACTCTGATTTCTTTCTTCCATTATATCATGGAGACACCTCGGTCTTTCAGACACTGTTTAAAACCTTTTCTCCCTCAAGTCAGCTGTATCCAGCCATTTGGGGCTCTCCCTCAAGATGGCTGGATCTGGCCTTTTTCAATGCATGCAGGAAAATCGCTTTTTCCTTTCTTTATCAAGTCATTTGCAGGATAATCATAAAAACCATCTGCTGAAGTGGGCATTTTTGCATAATTTCCTTCACATCGCCATGTCAACATTGTGACTAAAAAGCAGGATGGAACGTTTGTTCAGGGAAATAACTAATGCCGCAAAGAATACCATAGATCAACATTACAGTTACAATGTTTACACTGCATATCCAGCACATTCAACAAATTTGCCTCTTCCCATGGCTCATGTCTATGTATTTTATTCACTGTGCGTCTTTCCCCTCTAGTATAGTTTGTGTGCGATGTTTCTCCGTCAACATTCAATAATGGACGGCAAAAATAAACTTGCTGCGTCACATTTTTCTCGACCATTTTGGAAAGTTCACTTGTAGACAGCATCCATTTTTGTTGATTTCAATGCATTGCTCCATAGTTATTGAAAATGGAAGTACTTTCTGGTTATCGTCAGCAGCCCAAACTGCCATATTTGGATCGATGATCCCATAACCTTAAATGAATTTCCAAATATGGATATTATCGTCAAATATGAATGTTTTATTGCAAAATATCAACACACATCAAATTCAGCCAATCAGAGGACAGTATACCAAAACAGAACAGACTTTGGTCTTTGCCATGGTACCAACATTCCAGACGGAAAGCAAACATGGCCCTACAGGGCATGGAATGCATACTTATGGAAACTTGCATTTTTGTTTTTCCATGCGGATTTTAGCACTTATACTTGCCATAAACGACTATCAATGATTATTTATACGCCATAGACAAATAAAATTTATACATTTCACCACAGTTAATATGTCACTACTGAAAACACTGATGCTGAATCAGTCATACTGCCAACACGTGCCGACACCTGTTGCTTAAATGCAGGAACAGATGGCAACTTCTTTGGTATGTTCATAGCACATTTTCATTGTTAATCAGGAATTAATTGGAGGAGCAGAGTGTACCAAAACCCAAATAATGTGAGGGGGAAAGGGTTAAGCCAGCAAACATTCTGTTTTTTTTTTAAAGTTATCTTCAATTTCTGACTGGCATGTAATTTCACCTACAATAAAAGATGGCCTTTCGGGCAATACAGATTCAAGTTGCCCGCATATCTTACCCACAATGCCATGGGCGCTGAACCTTCCTGTGAGGATTTTTGCACAGGGCACCCAACCTGAATCCCATGTATTAAAAAAGCAAGAGGCCCATGGGCCTAATGCTCTGCTGGCACCATAGCTATATTGCACCTGTTCATTTCAAAGTTGCAAGTCCTGAAGTGGCTTCTGAACATATAAAGCTTAATATGTAAATTTAGTGTACAAACTGTCCACCAGATGGTACTTTGCTCCACATGTAATCATAGCTTATTTGTGCAATTCCTGTGATGGTTATTGTTAAAATGTGCCAAGACAACAGTAAGCGAGTCCTTAACTTTATATCCTCAGTGACCTTAGGACAGAAGATCAAGGTCACCCAGATTATGTAATACAAGAGGCCCATATGCCTGGTGTTGTGCTGACATTGCCATTGATATCCAAGCTACATCCTGCCATTACAAAATCGACTGTTTCGACTTTACAGGCACGGTGACCTCACAAAAATAGGTCAAGGTCACTGATATTACACAAAATTTTAGCTTTGGACATTGTTTATATATCCTTAAAATTTGGCGAGTCTGGTTCAATTACCTTTCAAGATATGGAACTCTAAATCTTAAAAACATTTTTGCTCATAATTTCCCTCAAGTTATAGGTGGAGCCACTAGTATCATTAGCAACTAAGACTTAGACCTCCCCAACACTCCCACCCAATTTAATGAAGATCTGCCAAAAAATTTGGATCCTAGACTGTTCACAAGATTTTCATATTTTGACCCCCATATTGCATAATATTGCAGGTGGCACCACCAATATAAAAATGACCCTAGATTTTTATACAATATGCAAGTCCTGAAAGTTATAATGGGCTAATTTCAAAACTTTGGACAGTATTCCGCGTCACAAGATTTTCACAATTTGACCTGTATATTACATAATACTGTACGTGGAGCCACCAATATTGATGTTGAGAAAGATTTTTATACACTTTATAACTTCTAAATGTTATATGGGTCTATCTCAAAAAATAGGTGCACAGCATTCTTGAGATTGCCCCTTTATTCAAACTAGGCATTTGACCTTGACCTTCAACTCAGATTAAAAATTTGTTATGTTCAAAATATGTGCCCCACATTCAGCTTTTTACATATATAGTCTGTTTGTTCAAATTTAGTAGTAACTTTAGAGTTATTGCAAAAAACAGTAAACTTGGACAAGTGCCAAACTCCATAATTACTGGGTCACAGTGACCCAAAAGGTAAGTCACCAAGTAGTTTTATGTATTATGTAATCAAGTGCAATTTTGATTTGGAGGCTCAATTCTCTTTGCCATTGATGTCCAATCCATACCCTGGCATTACAAACTCACCTTTTTAACTTTACTGGCATGTTGCCTCACAAATATTGGTCAAGGTCACTGATATTACATAACATTCTACCTTTGGCCATGTTCTATATATCCTATAAATTTGGCAAGTATAATCCAATTACTTTTCCAAATATAGAAGTTTCCATCTTAAAACATATTTTTGCTCATAATATCTATCAAATTATAGGTGGCACCACTAGTATCATTAGCAACTTCTACTTGGGCCTCCCCCACAATCCCACGAAATTTGCTGAAGATCCGCCAAAAATTAAAGACACTAGAGTGTTCACAAGATTCTCACATTTTGACCCCTAGATTTCATACCCAATAATAATGTAGATTGCACCACCAATATCGAAAGGGGCGAAGATTTTCATACACCCTATATGTTCTGAAAGTTACATTGGGCTAACTTGAAAACTGTGGATGGTATCACGCTAACGAAGGAAAGTTTACAGACGCACAGACATGAGTGGTCCCATAAGCTCTGCAATCTTTGGTCAGCAGAGCTAAAAAAAAAATGATGAAAATCAGGAAATGATGAGATGACCACCTTGTCATCAACTTTTATAAAGACTAAGTCAAGGCATATTCCTGCCAAGTTTCAGAAGAATGCTCCCTTTGAATTTGGAGAGGCAGTTGACAATGACAAAAACTCAAATAATGAAAAAAACAAAAAAAAAAAAAAAACCAAAAAAAAAAAAACAAAAAAAAACAAACACACAAACAAACAAACAAACAAACAAACACCCCCCCAAATAAAACCCAATGCCACCTGTTGAATTCATTAAGAACTAAGAGGTCCCAGAAGAATCCTTGTGTTATTTTGAAGAGACTGACAAATTGGTTTCCCATCATATTTATAAAAAATCATTGGAGTATGACATAGCATTTAAATCTTGCAGAGAGTAACTACTGTACATCCCAAAAATTTACAGAGGATTTGGCAACCAGGTTTGGAGAAAACTACATAAACACGCACTTACCATTTTATGTACTATTACTGATTACAATACACCTTTAAAAATCTTAAAAACTCTGGACATAACAGCAGTGCCACCTAGTATGCACTTTTGATGGAAACCAACTTCATGTACATTCTCATAAAATTTTGACAGAATCCAGAAACTAATTTTGGGGTTGAAAATTACAAACATACACACAATGTTTTCAAGGAAGATTTCTTTTAAAGATTTGGCTCCAGAAAATCCCCCATCACAACTTGTACAGCTTGATACATGCACCCCCCTAAGATGTGTCCCCACCAAGCGTGAAGAAGATCTGGCTGATGGTTTTAAGAAATAAAGAACATAAACTGCTGATTGGTCAAGGATAAATCATTAAATTCAGCTGACTTACAGGTCATCTGAGATGACAATGAGGATATGATAAAATGTGGGCACAATGCAAAACTGATCATTTCATGTGTATGTCTGAATGGGGAAGCAATACTGCTGCATGATGTAAATTCACAAATTTGGTGTGTAACAATGTACATGGTTTAGCATGGTGCTATGCACTACAGCGTTTCAAAAATTCATTTCTTTCTGAACACATAAAGAATCAAATCAATGGGTACAATTTAACCAGGAAGGTAACAAAAGTGGAGAATGTCAAATTAGATGCCCCCATTCCTGGACCTGCTACTCGATCAGATGACCTGGTCTCTCTAAAATTTTCACTTTTGGCAAAGCTTCAATTAAATGCCATGTCTGGTGTTCAGTCAGCACCCTGTTCCCCTGTGTTCAATAAAACATGCACACAGTTTATGACCCAAGTACCTTGTTTACCAACTGCTGAAACGTTTCTGTGCAGGCAGCAAGTTAAAATTGTCACTTAAAATGAACAGTCCACTGGACTTAAGAACAGTGTGATCAAAGAGAAGTGTATCTACAAGGACACACACAACAATTTCCAGTCTTTGGCAAATTCAATCTAAAAAACACAACCAACAAGGAATTACTGTAGATTCAAACTGCCAAGGAATTATTGTAGATTCAAACAGGGATACAGTGTAATCTCTGCACAATAATTACAATACATATAATACTATACATATGTTGTGAATCTCATTATATTTTGCACATTTACCAATTTACCTCATATACAATATTTTTATCCTCATCAAAGTACAAATACATATACAAAATTCAGGGATTTAACTACAGTGCCATCCCAATATATTTCATGCCTTAGTTCTATCGTGTGCTCCTATGAGGTACCAGTTTTGCTGATCGGTGCCACACAAATCTTTCCACAAAATTCTACCTTCCTCAAATACTTGAAATGCTGAAGTTCATTGTTTCATTCATTAAAGCAATTAAACAAATGGAATATGATCTTATGCATTTAAAGTGACCACTTTTGCAGCTGGGGATGGTCTCTCGACTTATATACAATTTTTATTTTTTCACAGCAGGTTTGCACAAAACCCTGGAAAACTTGGGGATTTTTTTGGGCTGTGCGTAGTGTTTTGTAGCTCATGCACAGATCAACTGGAAGTATCAATATGTCTGTTAACAAGTATGTTGTCCCTAGGTCCTGCTACGGTGACTAATAACAACACATAAATACAATCAACTCATCCCTGCCTTTTAATATACCTTTGCGCCGAATATGACACAGATCTGCCACGATATTACAGTAATAAAGAGTGACAGACTGCACCGACAACCTCAAAACATTGTCCTCTAGGGATAGCAAAATAAATTCTTTCTCGACGTTTTCAGCCGCAAATGGTTTGCTTAATATCATGGAAAGAATTGCTGATTTCTTCCCCTATGGATGACACATGGGTTATCATTAACTTGCAAAATTACCTGCTTGGCAGAATAATTTAAATAATCTCATATCTATTCTGCTCTTACGAGTTTTGAACATACAAAGCTTGCTCTGAGTGGAAGGAAACATGCAAAATGTCATCATAAAGTCAACATTAATTGACCTGGCATCATTTTTTTTTTTTCACAAGCACATTTTTAGCCCTGGTTCTTCTGCTTGAAATACACATGACAGACTTCCACATGCAAATGAACCTTGGCCTACAAATCTTCTATAAAAATGTCAACCCCAATTGAGCAGCAGAGATGGGGAAAAAAAAAACTCTGAAGTCAAAACTTTTGCATAACACACCTGGATATCTCCAATTCCACATATAGTGCGTAATATCACATGGACATAGCTCTTTTATGCTTATACATTATTGTTCCTGATAATGGCGGGGATGGACAATCCAGTCTTGTCACACGACCTGTTTCTATGACAACTTCATTTCTGACGATGACGACAGATTCAAGATTTTAATCATTTTGACTTTTCGGGTGGCAAAAAAAAAAAAAAATGAGAAACATGAAAAGTAGTGAACGCGTTACATGATGGTTGATGGCATAAAAAGTATGCTTAAAATTCTCGTTTTTAGACTTCAAAGAAGCTACAGATTCGCTCAACAGCTTATGGAAGGAAGAACATCATGAGTATGTCATTCTACTTCCTGAAACGATATTTAAAATCTGAAAAGACTATTGTTGTTACTGTGGGAACAGCTCCCTGACAACTCCCTCAAAGTCAATGGCTTCTCCTTCCTGCGGTGCTGCCTCCTGGTGTTCAGCAACCTCTGATGTTTCTCCCTCCTCTTGATGGGTTTCCAAGCCGCTCTCTGACCCAAGACTTGCATTGGAGGCTTTTGGAAGGTTCATGGACTGAACCATCTCGAGATGATGAGCTCGTTTGATGTGAGTCTTGAGGTTCCCTTTTTGTGTAAATGCAAGCCCGCAGTATGGACACTTGTGTGGTCGCTCACCACTGTGTTTTTTCAGGTGGATCTGCAGGGCGTTCTTCTGGTTAAAGGCTTTCAGGCAGATATTGCACACAAATGGACGTTCCCCTGAACAAACAAGACAGTCAAATATACATTTTTAAACTCCTTCATAGCAAGTTAACGCGGGAAATACTTCACTTTGGGGGTCATTTAAACCCTTTCCCCCTTAATATGCTTCAGCTGGCCAAAATTGGCTGGTGGGGAAATGTCGTCTGCTTCAGTGTTTTCAACTGATTGCAACAGTAATGAAAAACAATTTGACTGAGAATTGTAGATGAGACCTATCAATATAACATGCCCCAGGTCCATAGCTTTCCTTGGCATGGGTTGGACACTTAGTGCCCAACCCATGCCGAGGAAAGCTGTTGACTCAGTCTTAATTCAAGAGGAAAGGGTAAAATATTATAATACTAGGATCATCACTTAATACCAATTACCTTCCTTTAAAGTGAGCAATGATTTCCCTGTGCTGCAGCATATTGGACAAACTTTGTCCTTACTAGTGGGCACCTTAAGTTTAACCCTTTCCCCCTTAAACTGGCCAAAACCGGCTGGCGGCCAAATATCATCTGGTTCTGTGTTTTCAACTGTATTGTAATTTCAACAATGAAAAGCAATTTGACTGAGGATTGTGCAGGAGATCTATCAAAATAACATGACCCAGGTCAACAGCTTTGCTTGGCATGGGTTGGACAAGGAAAGCTGTTGACTCAGTCTTTATTCAAGGGGAAAGGTTAACGTGTGTTTTGATGGCTGTTGCTGTTCCATACAGCAGAACAATAATTGAAGGTGTACCAAAATTTCCCTCCTATCTAACTCATTCCATACCAGTCCCTGATTTTTCCGTATATTTACCTCGATTTAAGATGACAATTGCATATTTAAATTCTTCATGAAAAGAGCTTTCGTTCAAGTACCAACATGCCTATTGTCTTAAGTCAGTGGTTCTGCCACTGACCAAGGCCTGTCACCATAGTATGGAATGAGTTAAAACTTATTCAACTAAAATCTGTACAAATTGACACAAAAGTGTAATTGGAGTTTAAAATTGCGAACATTTGTGATTCTCCCATCTTGAAGTACATGTATTGAAAATTTCCAATCTACAATATTAGGCTCCAAAATGCATAGAAAAGATCTTCAAAACTGCTTATTTTTTGCATAATTTCACAATAATTTGGGCAACATGCTGGAAGCATAACAATGAAGAGACTGAATGCAATATGCAGTCGTGCTGCCCACACAAGCTGCTTGCTTACCTGTATGGATACGTATGTGCCTCTCTAGCTGGCTGGGTTTACTAAAGGATTTATCGCAGGTTGTACATTTGTGTGGTGTGGGTTTGAGGCGTTGAGCAGAAATACCAGGGGCATGAATTAGGGCATGTTCCTTCAGATGGCCTGCTCGCTTAAAGGCTTTGTTGCACAACTGTAATGAAAAAAAACACCATCAAGGGCTTTAAGAGACTCCAAACAACATCAAATCTAGATGTTCACATCACACGTACGACACGTTTATAAAATCTATTCAAGCAACTAGACACCATGCTCTGATAAATTTCTCACTTGAATTTTTTTGCTAGTTCATACGTATGTATTTACTGATAGGATTCAAAATACTTCACTTTGAGAAATATTTCAATACACACTACTACTGTTATAAATGTTGGCAATGAAATCAATAAACTAGTGGCCTTGTGTTGAGGAATGTGACAGGCTTACATCATAACTGCAAAGTCATTTCCTGTGCAGATAGTTTTTAATAGTTCCAGTTTTCACCACTAGATGGTGCCACCTATCAACCCTTTGTGTTGTTGTGGTCTGTTGCCACCGACCACAATTGGGTCCAGAGGCTCTACAGGAAGTAACCATGTACATCTTATCTCTAGTGTGCATGCTATCATTTCAGTTTGCCCTCCCCCCCCCCCCCCCCCCCCCCCCATCATTCAGGAAGCCTCACTTCAGATAAAAATCCGGCAAACGTTACCATAGTTTTACCTGTTACAACCATCAGATTTGCACGCTCAAACAAAGCCTCGCTCTAGCCTCTCACGAATATTGTGATTGACCTGGTCACATATAGCTTATTTGCTATGAACGATGTGGTTGGCCCTTTCAACTTTTGGTTGCAATATGCTGCATACATCCAGTTTGTGCGAACATCATTCAACCAAGGCCATGGCATAACATAACTGTAACCTGTTGATGATCGCTTGCAGAATTCTTTTTCCAGTGCATAGAGCCTGTATCATTACATTATTGTACATTTCTCTTTATGTCTGTATGTTTGAGATTAAACTTGCAAATAAACATTACAAACTTGTTTATATTTCAGAAATAATTTTCATCACATTTGATGTTAAAAATGAAAAGAGATTCTTTCTGCACTAACAATGAGGTCAAGTGAGTGAGGAAAGAGTGTTTTTGGGTTGCCTTGCAACGTACTTGCAAATGTTTAGATTACTCCTAAAATTATTCATAAAATTTGAAGCTAGAAACAAGCTTCTGACGTTTGAATGCAATTTTCATGTGCTTTTTAGTAACATTTCGTTGCCATGGCAACCAACTGTTGACACCTACTATCTCAAACTGGTTTCTTATGACACACCTATATTGTAGGTATATGCTGATGTAAAGTAATGAAGTGGTACCTTGTATGTATATTAAGTTATGGTTAATGGGGTGTTTTTCCCTTCATTTCATGAAAACTTAATAATTTCGTTGCCAATGTAACCAATATAAATACAAATTGACCATGAAATTGATAGTACGCCCTACCTAACTTTAAACTTAAGATTCTTATCTTTTGATTGATACCAAATCCAGCCGGGTATTTTTCTGGTTGAACAAAAACTGAAAATAAGTCTTTTTGAAAATTTAGCTGCTCTACTACAAGGACAAATACTTAAAAGAGACAGAGGCTTCTCAGCAGCTGATAATCGATGTTTATCATTAAACTATCTCAATATGTCATTATGAGGTCATTCTTCCTTCTCATATGGTACATCCATGCTGTACATGAATGTTAGTTTTGTGTCAGTAGCAGCTTTTGACAGCAAGACGGTGCATATGGTCTTGGCATGAACCATACCATGAGTGCATATGTACATCCTTAAAGGGCCATGGTGCATACAAGATTGGAGGCAGGATTCATCGTATCAAAACTGAAATGTGTAGCTAGACAAAAGGAATTTGCCTGTGACTTAATTTGTTGTGCATCACTTTGTTCTCGTCTTTTGGTTTTAGTTTTTTACATTATGATGAATATTGTCAGCAAAAAGCCCCTTATGACTATTATCATTTCAGCTTAACCCAGGGGCACGCTACAAACATTTACCTCTGCGTAATCCGACTATACACATAGTTTATCTAGCTTTAGTACGATATAGGGTACATGAATTTTGCCTTGCACACAGTTCGAAAACGTAAACAATTTACCTATATGCTGTATGAAAATACCCTTTACCCCTCTTACATTTTAAATATCACGTGATTTTTATTCCACATTTTTTCAGATTGTACTGTACTAATTTTATTTCATACTACTTTCCACAGCTCACTGCACCAGCATCCTCGCAGGGACTTTTTGCATGCCTTATTTAGGACCAAATGTGGCAAGGGTCTAGTCTCAATTGATACGACTTAAATTATGCGGAATTCCCAAACTGATCAACTTGCTCCTGTAATTTTCATTCCTAAATGACTCCAATTGTTTTACAAAAAGGTATTAAAAAGACCCTCTGTCCATATACATGGATACAGTTAAACCATCTCCCCCTTTTCACTCCTTTGCCTCCCAAAAGCACTACAGCACATCTGTATAAAGTGAAGTAACCTTTATATCTGCAAATTATCTCGGCTTATATAATCTCTCTTGCCAATGTTATCTCTCTCAAAATGGCTGGTGTTGTGTTGATTTATACTAGATGACAAAGTAAGGTTTTATAATCAGTTTTATTTATAAATCTATTTTTCTTGTCATTATGTGTGGGGGTGAACCTAGACATTCTGTTTTCCTCAGAGTTCTTTCTTTCTTTTCTGCTGTCTGGAGTTTTTTTCTGACACTGCAAGAATGACGAAAATTTGTAGAAACATTGGATCTGTGATGAACTTGTGCCCCCATCTTGAAGAATCAGATGTTCAAATTTATGCAAATTAGGGGCAATCAAAATTTAAAAAGCTCTGTAGCTTCCAAACTATAGCAGACAGCCACAAAATTCCAACTAACACATATAGGTTGTGACATCTGTCAATTTAGTGTACAGTAAACAAAAGTTGTATAATTCTAAATTATGCTGACTATAGGGCCATTGAAAAATTTAGATCTTGAATAATTTAGCAAAGATACAAAATTTAAATTTCGAAAATTTTTGAAAAGCATTACAGATAGAGATGCCATTTCAACTTCAATTTATGGGTTTATGATAGCCGGGGGGTGGGGTGGGGGGGGGGGGGTGGAGGGTGCACATACTCAACATCAGGATGGGTGTGTGCCTCAGACATTTTTATACAATACCCTATTTTAATCTTACACTAGATGTAAAAAGGTACACTTTTTTTATATCCTGTAATGTGTTGAAAGGAATGGTGTATTGGTGCATCCTGGTGCATTTTGGAGACCAACATTCCAATTTTAAACAAGTTTTAGCATATTCTTACTTCCAATAAAAATTCCTCCAAAGAACTTACTAATTATATCCTATATCTTCAGCCATGATCCAAGATCTATGCATTGGTTTGAAAATTAACAAGAGGGCTGTGTGAACAGCCCGTGCCTCAGCTGATCTTGACATTCATCACACTTGCAGCCCTATGAACTTGGGAAAGGATCAAGGACACCATGTTCTGAGTAAGTCTGACCTTCATAGAAGAACACTTACATGTGCAACATCAAAGTTCAAGTAATTCTCAAGTTATGATGAAGAGTAAAATTCATGTATGTTGCACTGTGACCCCACAAACGAGGTCAAGGTCATTCATGTACTGTCTCAGCATGACCTTCATACACAATAATTGACATGTGTAGCTAACTCAAAACAGATCTCAAGTTATCAAGTAAACAGTAAATTTCGTGTCAGTTGTCCTGTGAATTAGCATTAGAATGCCAATTGACTTACATAGTAATCAATAGGAATGCTGCATTGAACGATAAGTACCCGAATTGAAAATCCTTAAAAATCAAGAATCCAAAGCAGTGCCACCTAGTCAACAACTGTTTGACCCTTCCACAACAATATTTCCATCACATTTCAGCTTAATCTGAGGGATGGTTCTGAGAACAAGTGAAAAAAAGCAAACCATACAAAAAATTCATTAAAAAAAAAAGCAGTGCCACCTGGTGAACAAATTGGGAACTAGGTGTCCCTGGGAGTGTCTATGTACGATATCAAAGCAATTGGGTGAGCGGTTTCAGAGAAGAATTTTGAAGGCTTGCCCCACCAAAAAACAAAAAAATTCATAAAAAATCCAAAAATCAATAGAGCGTGACCATTTGAACACACTTGGTAGAGATCCACCCAAGGCACATCCACACCAAGTTTGAAGTAAATGACCATTACAAGAAGTTCCCATGTAAGTTTTCCTATTAAAACTTTTGTAGAGATTTTTGAAAAAAAATCATAAAAAAATCCAAATTCATTGGAACATGACCACTGGAACAAACCTCGTAGACACCCACCCAAGGTACATTGCCACCAAGTTTGAAGTAAATCTGGATGATGGATTTGGAGAAGAAGTCGAAAATGTAAATTAGCATTAGAATGCCCATTGACTTACATGGTAATCAATACGAAAGGTGCATTTACCCCAAAGGAGCCGAATTGAAAAAATCATTACAAATCAGTTATCCGCAGCATTCCCACAGAGTGAACAACTTTGTTTGGCCCTTCCATAAGGAACATATCCACCACATGTATGCTTAATCTGAGTGACGGTTCTGGAGAAGAAGTCGAAAATAGCTATAACATACAAAAATTCACAAAAAATTAGGAAAAAAATGGCAGCGCCACCTGGTGAACAAAATAAAAACTAGGAGTCCCAGGGAGTGTTCCTGTGTGATATCAAAGCAATTGGGTAAGCGGTTTCGGAGAAGAAGATTTTTTAAGATTTACCCAAAAAAGAACAAAAAAATTCATTAGAAATCCAAAAATCACTGGACCGTGACCAATTGAACAAACTTGGTAGAGACCCACCCAAGGCACATCTCCACCAAGTTTGAAGTGAATCTGGCTGACGGTTTTGGAGAAGAAGTCGAAAATGTGAATTGTGGACGACGGACGGACGACGGATGACGGACCCTCAAAAAACCTCAGCTGACTGACAAGTCAGCTGAGGTAAAAATGACATTCGTTTCACTCAAATAATCGTTACCCCTATCCTAATCCAGCTGTGTACATTTTTTTTTTTTCTAATCCAAGGAGTAATGAAAACAGGGCCTTTCAGTCAGCACATACCCAGTACAATCCTACATAAGAGTACCCTCCCCCCCCCCCCCCCCCGATGATAGCTGCATCCGATGACCATGAATAAAAGTTGTGTATTTTCATTTAAGCAAATTTGGCAAAATTCATATTGAACACAATACATGCTAGAATATCCCCAACTGTTGCCAAAGTGAGATATCTATTGAGCTCATTTACTTTATACGATACTTTAGTTGCACCCAAAGAGATTTGCTTGCAAATCTATCTTTTCTAGTTCATCTAGTGTGCAATGGTTCCAATCTACAATCATGTTTTTTGTGCTAATATGAAACCATAATCAACAAATAATAAATACCCTCTCTTGACCTGTATGATCATTTTTTTTTAGAAGAAAACATTTCTCCATTGGATTCCGTCCTTGGCTAAAAGTGTGTGCAGTGGTCCATTGTTTTGGCGACCACCTCGGAGTAGGCCCAAACTGGTCATATAATGCAGGTGGTTTCTCAAAGGAAGTAAATTGACATGGAAATGCAGATATAGGGACCTGATAAATGTGGTAGGTCTGATATAAAGCAGACGGCATCTCAAAAGGAAGGACCAATGTCACAGCTGTCAACTCTCCTGTTTTGGAGACTCGAAAAGTTCTTAAAATGACAGGGATTTTTAGGCAAAATTGGCTATTTTCTTTCATTTCATGCACTTTTTACAAGAACCTTCCAGCCACACGTATTTGGGGGTTGACACCTATGCACTGTTCACAAGAAATGCAGCTTTGATTATGCCTTTACAAAGCTGTTAACCAATGAATCTCCAACTTGAAACCCATCAGTTAAGAGTTTTCCACATATCCTTGCCATAAAACATTGCCTTGACTACCACAGTGCTAGATGAACAACTAACCAATGGTCACATTTCAGCAGCCCTTCTGCTTGGTTCATATTTTAACATTAAAAAGTGTGCACTGAAAGACCACTCCTCAACTATGCCAAACTTGGAACTGAAGAAAAACATAACGGTCTGATGTCTCTTGGCTGGTCTCTTCTGATGTTAAGCTTTGTACCCTTGACATGTTCACATTCAGTCAGCAAGCTTGTCAGGCCCAGTCAATGTCCCCATGAGATGCATCCGCTGTAAAAATCTCTAGGACACAGCCTCAATTTTTCTGTGGATATAGCATTTACATGGACCATATTCATTGAAATTAGCACACATGCTCCAATAAGGGCACACCCCCACTTTTCCTGAATGATCTCCAAGTTAGTTACTGTGAAACTGGTGTTGTTTTCCATGTAACTCTTTTATAACCATGCATGACTAGCCATGAAATCAATAGTTTTCCAATCAAGTACAATTCTTTATCACAAAAAGCATGATGGTTTGTTTGTTGTGTTTTTTAAATGTTCTTCACCTTATCTCCATCTCCTTGTGTACTTTGAAAACAAGAACTCCTTCTTTGCTGAGCACTTCCTGTCATATTGCACATGCTCAGTCACCACTTCCTGTTATGGTTTTGATGATGTTGGACCCAAATTGTAGATATTGTAACACTGCACATTTTTGTAATTTACATGTGACCTCTAAAGGTCAAAGGTCAAGGTCAAGGTCATTTGTACGTTTGAAATATTCATCCAGCCATAACTCAGTCAATTTCCATCCAATTTTGATCATGTTGGACACAAATTGTAGCTACTGTAACACTGCACATTTTTGTAATTTACATGCGACCTCTAGAGGTCAAAGATCAAGGTCATTTTGCCATTTGAAATATTCATGTAGCTATAACTCGGTCAATTATCATCCAATTTTGATCATGTTGCACACAAATTGTAGCTACCGTAACACTGCACATTTTTATAATTTACATGTGACCTCTAGAGGTCAAAGGTCAAGGTCATTTGGACCTTTGAAATATTCATCTAGCCATAACTTGGTCACTTTTAATCCAATTTTGATCATGTTGGGCTCACACTGTAGATACTGCAACACTTCACATTTTTTTTTTCATTTACATTTGACCTCTAAAGGTCAAGGTCATTTTGCCTTTTGAATGTTTCATCCAGCCATAATTTGGTCACTTTCCATCCAATTTTATTCATGTTGGACTCAAATTGTAAGTGTTGCAACACTGCATATTTTTGTACTTGTGGAAATTTTTCACACACACAGATTGCTTTCAAACAAATATTTCTTTTCTAGTTTGTTTTGTTCTTACTTTGACAATGGACTTACCAAACAGATATGAGTTCTCTCTGGGTCCAGCTGGTTATCCAGATTTCCCTGGCTCTGGTCATTGGCAAGATTGATGTCTGACTGCAGGTGCTGCTCAAGGTTGTCTTCGCTGACTCCTTCGTGTACGATCACCGACTGTTCATCCTCCAGGTCTCCCTGTGGAGCATGCTGTTTGTCCTCATCTAAAGCCTGAGCCACCACATGTTCCACCTGCACCAGCTCCCCCTGTTCCTGCACCTGGGCCTGTAATTGCTGTTCGGTCACCACGCTGTAACTCGTCCCGGCTACCTCTTGGGACACCTCTGTTGCAGTCGGGGGCACGCCAGCTTCTCGTGTTATGATGGTCTGCCCGGCAGTCGCAAGTAACGGCTGGACTATGACATTGGGGTTCAGTGTCTCTGCTGGTTGAATTTGAATGTTCTGAACCAGATTGGGGTCGGCTGTTGCCAGAGTTTGTGTAAAGATGTTCGGGTTGATGGCGAGATTCAGGTTGCCCTGCTGCTGTAACTGCTGCAGTAAGCTGGCATCGATCTGGACAGTCTGTGACAACAAGCTCGGGTCCAGCCCCGTTATCTGTATGCCCTGACCCAAACTACCAGTGGTAAGCTGCAACTGGATTCCTTCCAGTCCCTGAAGCACCTGAGCAGCAAGACCTGTCTCCCCGAGCGACCCCAGGGAGTCTTGAATAGACAGCGACAGAGGCATGATATTTTGTCCCTGCAGCATTGACTGATCCACGCTGATCACTGGGTTTGGTCCTGGTGCTTGTATGTTTTGCGTAGACAGTTGATGAACATCCATCGGTTGTGTTGTAACTACATTAATTGATGGTTGAGCATTTTCGGTGCTGCGTGTGGGTGCCTTGCGTTTCTTAGGAGTATTAGGCCGGAAGTGGGATGCTATGTGGCTCTTTCGATGTCCTGAAGTCCTGAAGCGCTGGTCACAGTGCGGGCACTTGAATGGTTTGGCACCTGTGTGTAGGCGCATGTGAACTTTGAGACTGCCTTTTGTGGAGAAAGATGATGTACAAACGTGACACTTGAACAGTTTCTCTCCTGGGGAAAAAAAAGTAACAAAAGACCATTACACACCATTCTAATAACTTACATGTAACAATGGATTATGCCTAGAAAACTTGATTCATCAGAGGGCACCACCAGTCAAAATTGATCACCTGAACTCTGCCCGTCATATCTAACGGATGATCCCTTGAGACTTGTGATGGCTTCTGTTTCAAGTTTTCTAGGTTTACCACATGGCTATACACACGGGATCTCTGGTTTCCTCCTACATTAAGTTTGGGATAATTGGGCTAAGATCTTGCCTACTGGGCACTGTGGAAGAACATCCATAGGCAGAACAGGCTATCCAGTATAAAGACTATTATTATTATTATCACACAGACAACAGTGAGGATGACCTTAGTACATGTAATTCAAGTCACTGACCTAAAAAGCTTTAAACACTTCTGCCTAAAAGAAACCACAAGTGAGAGGATCTTGGTTACCATGGCTGAGCAACCCTAACCCTTTCCCCCTTAACGGGCCAAAACTGGCTGGTGGTTAAATGTCATCTGCTTTTTGGACTAATTTCAACAGTAATTAGATATAATTTGGATGAAAATTGCAGATGAGACCCAACATAATGACATGGCCCAGGTCAACAGCTTTCCTTGGCATGGGTTGCAATAAAGCATCCAACCCATGCCAAGGAAAGCTGTTGACTAGGTCTTTAACTCTTTTAGTGCCAACTGTGACTAAAGTCGAACCAGTTAAACTGCTCTCAATTATAATACGAGTGCTAGATTCATGTTCCTGGTAAAATGACCTTTGATTCAAGTACCAGCACGTCTGTAGTTACATGTGTACATAGAATCTAATAGTCCAGGACAATGCATTTTGGGTGCATTGCGTCAAAGTGTGTCGAGGAAAGCTGCCGACTCAGTCCAAAATGTGGCACTGAAAGAGTTAATTCAAAGGGGACTGGGTTAATCCACACAGAAAAAGGTTTGCCATTTGTACACAGAGCTGTGCCAATATTTATTACGAAACAAGATATTTTTTTCTACTTAGAGTGAACATTGAACTTTGTATCTGTTTTCACTTCATCATTTCCTTTGGTGCCTTAAATAAACCAAACACTCACAAGAAATACACACTTCTCCCACTGAATCAGATAGCAGTTGAAAAAGTCAGCCTTTTACAGGAGCTACAGCAGTCCACACAACTGTATGGTGATAGCTAACTTTCATGATCGCTGACCTTCACCTTGTCTGTCCGACGAGCTGCAAGCCCATATAAGTAAAATTCCCCCTGAGAGCGGATCACTATAGATCACATTTATACTTTAATACACTTTATTCTTACGAGGCTAAATGTGGCTTTCTCAAACTTAACCAGTTTACAGTTCACAAGGAATCATTTTGCAGTTACCCAAATTTAATATTACCTGCTTGATGCGTTTTCATGTGGCTGTCTAAAGTGGATTTAACTGTAAATGAGCGGGAACAAATTTCACATGGGAATGGCTTCTCTCCCGTATGGATGCGTATATGTCGGACCAGATCGCTCGGTTTCTTGAAGCTTTTAGTGCAGTGTTCACACTGGTGGGGATGTTTAGGACCCTTGGGGGGTTCAGTAGTCTGGTCCTTCACTTCACTGATTCGATCCTTCTCAGCCGCAGACTGGATCAAGAGCTTCTCCGAGACGGACATGTCGTCTTCTGGGTTTGCTTTGGACAACTCCTCCGCCTGTTCATCTGTGATTTGGATGATGGCCGATCTTGATCTTCTTTGGGATCTTTCTCCTTCACCATCGACTGAAACAGTGCACCACACTTTCAATCTTACACGTAAATCAGTGAGTCTGTGTACGTGCACAAGTCACCAAGTCACACACAAAAAATTTAAAAAAAAGCAAAAGAAGAAAAAAAGCAAAAAAAATTCCAAGAACCTACACACAAGTGAACAGCAAAAGATTGCACATATGGCACCAAAAATATACTTACACTTGTAGTGCATTAGATACATAAATACTATCCGACTCACTCAGCAGGTAACCATTGCAGTGCTAATTGCCAGGAAAGTTGCGAGTTTTGTGAATTATCATTATGACTAGACATTCAAATTGATTCAAGTACCAGCATGCCTACACTTCTCTTTGAAAAAAAAAATGTACAGGTCAACAGTTTTTCTTTGGTATGGTTTAGGCACCAACAATTTTCCTTGACATGGTTTAAGCAAAATGTGCCTAAACCATCTCAACAAAACAAAAGACTGACTGCCCAAGACCTAGCACTGAAAAAGTTAACATTTAAAAAAAAAAAAAAGAAAAAGATAAAATTAATTAACACATAATCAATCTGGGCTCTTACCTCTTCCATCTCTATGTGTTTTCATGTGACGTTTACAGTGTACAGATGTTCGGTATGTCTCTGGGCAGTACGGACATTTGAACGGACGAATACTGCTGTGAATCATCATGTGACGTGTGAGTGAGCCATTTGTAGTAAATGAAGCCTGACAAATTGGACATTTGAAGTCCTTCATGCCTGAGTGAGTCTTCATGTGGGCTCTTAGCACACCAGTAGATACAAACATCCGTCCACACTGCATACATTTGTATGGCTTCTCCCCTGTCATGAAAATTTGAAGATCATGTTCATAACATCCAAATAAGGCAATATTACTTTTTTATAACTCTGATCTTCAGCTGTCATGAGTGAGAAAACACCCAAAACTTTATGCTACAACATCATTCCAATGAAACTCTAAGAATGCTTTGTAAATTTTCGTGATGTGGGCTTGAAGCTCAGACCTATAATTTTCATTATCATAATATCAATTTTTTTGAAATTAAAGGGGAACATTTAGAATACAAATTGATTTACATTGCTTAAGCACATATTCTAAGAGATAAATGTGGGCGGGGTGCTTGAGCAGGCACGGATACCAAAATGGGGTTTAGTGACGTCAACAAAAAGAGATCTCATCATAAGACTATTACACTAACCTGTGTGGGAGCGAATATGTTGTTTCAGGTGGCTCGACTTCTTAAAAGCTTTGTTGCAGTATCCACACTTGTACGAGCGTTTCCCATCTTCCATCTCCTGCTGTATTACTATTTGGCGTTGTCGCTGTGCTGGCGTCAGCTCTGGCTCTCTGCAATGTTTCGCTATCATTTTAAACCTGAAGGACTTAATGCCCATGTAATGTAATGTAATGTAATGTAATGTAATGGCATGCAACTTTAGCCCACTAAAAATTATGAGTAATCATCTGATATACTTCTTTCTTTCTTTCTTTTTTTGTCAATAAGAATATGCCATCTGATTCAGTAAAAAGCTTTCCCAGGTGCATTCTGAGCACACTATAGTGTTCCCAGAATGTCCTGCACACTGGAATGCTGCTGACCCAGTCTCTCGATGCTCAAAAGTTAAATGTTGTATCACTTCCCATCTGTTTAAAACACATTTCTGCAGCATATCTATGTACATAAGCATGTGCTCTTTTGTTCATACAAGTACACGTACAAGAAATGTGCGATTTGGACATGAATTGACCAGCCAAATGTGAATAAAATAAATGCATGTACCAGTCTTAACAGTAAATAATTTAGCATGCAGGACATCAACTATTCTTGAGTTACAAACTAATTGATATTATTTCTGGACTACTTTCAAAATCTGGGAGGTACACAGTCTAGGACCAAACATATGAACTTACAAACACCCACAAACCTAAGAGTTTGACTGTTTTGGGGGATGTTCTGAGGGTCAACTCAGCCTTGCACCATGAACGAATGACAAAATTAGTCCATGACTAACCAAGGAGGGTGTGGACATTTACCAGTCTTTTATGGTGAAGGTTGACCTGAATGTCAAACCATCGGCAGAAGTAGTGAAACCTCATTTTGTCCCAGGATTACATCATGGGAAATGTTATGACACACATAAGCAGCTTAAAGTCACAACTTGTAAGGTAAACCACTATATGAGAAGAACCTATCTCCCCTTTATGACAAATCACTGCTCTCCTACCAAGTCACACATGCAGCCTGGTATGTGCCATTCTGATGGTCATGACTCGGTGATGCGTAATCTAAGGGTTTGATCACACTTGTTGATGTTGGGCTCCTCATCACGCCCAAGTGGGCAGTCACAGCCAAGGTCCGTGCCAGACATCAGGACACAGACGGTTGCCAACCTGGGCGTCATGAGGGCCCCTACATCAACAAACATGAACAAACCCCACGCTATCATGACACTTTTCTTTCTTGATGTCTAGGTAGGCATAAACGACACATGCAAGCCACTGCTGTGTTGTGACAAAAGCACAGGATCATATGGGAATAGAGAAATGAGCGATGTGGCAACATTGCAGTGGTCTTGCCTATAGGCCTAAAGTGCAGCTGAACAAGAGGGCTGTGTAAACAGCGCGTGCCTCAGCTGATCTTGACATTCATCACACTTGCAGCTCTATCAACTTGGGAAAGGATCAAGGACACCATGTTCTGAGTAAGTCTGACCTTTATAGAAGAACACCTACATTTGCAACATCAAAGTTCAAGTAATTCTCAAGTTATAATGAAGAGTAAAATTCATGTATGTTGCACTGTGACCCCACAAACGAGGTTAAGGTCATTCATGTACTGTCTCAGCATGACCTTCATACACAATAATTAACATGTGTAGCTAACTCAAAACAGATCTCAAGTTATCAAGTAAACAGTAAATTTCGTGTCAGTTGTCCTGTGAATTAGCATTAGAATACCCATTGACTTACATAGTAATCAATAGGAAAGCTGCATTGAATGATAAGTACCCGAATTGAAAATCCTTAAAAATCAGGAATCCAAAGCAGTGCCACCTAGTAAACAACTGTTTGACCCTTCCACAACAATATATCCATCACATTTCAGCTTAATCTGAGGGATGGTTCTGAGAACAAGTGAAAAATAGCAAAACCATACAAAAAATTCATTTAAAAAAATTGCAGCGCCACCTGGTGAACAAATTGGGAACTAGGTGTCCCCGGGAGTGTCCATGTACGATATCAAAGCAATTGGGTGAGCGGTTTCAGAGGAGAAGAATTTTGAAGGTTTGCCCCACCAAAAAACAAAAAAATTCATTAAAAATCCAAAAATCAATACAGTGTGACCATTTGAACACTCTTGGTAGAGATCCACCCAAGGCACATCCCCACCAAGTTTGAAGTAAATCTGGTCAATATTATTAAAGCTATGACCATTACAAGAAATTCCCATGTTAAGTTTTCCTATTAAAACTTTTGTAGAGATTTTTGAAAAAAAAATCATAAAAAAATCCAAATTCATTGGAACATGACCATTGGAACAAACCTGGTAGACACCCACCCAAGGTACATTGCCACCAAGTTTGAAGTAAATCTGGTCAATATTATTAAAGCTATGACCATTACAAGAAATTCCCATGTTAAGTTTTCCTATTAAAACTTTTCTAGAGATTTTTGAAAAAAAATCATAAAAAAATCCAAATTCATTGGAACATGACCATTGGAACAAACCTGGTAGACACCCACCCAAGGTACATTGCCACCAAGTTTGAAGTAAATCTGGATGATGGATTTGGAGAAGAAGTCGAAAATGTAAATTAGCATTAGAATGCCCATTGACTTACATGGTAATCAATACGAAAGGTGCATTTACCCCAAAGGAGCCGACTTGAAAAAATCATTAAAAATCAGGAATCCGCAGCATTCCCACACAGTGAACAACTTTGTTTGGCCCTTCCATTAGGAACATATCCACCAAGTGTAAGCTTAATCTGAGTGACGGTTCTGGAGAAGAAGTCGAAAATATCTATAACACACAAAAATTCACACAAAAAAATAGAAAACAACTGCAGCGCCACCTGGTCAACAAATTAACAACAAGGAGTCCCTAGATGTCTTCCTGTGTCATATCAAAGCATTTGGGTAAGCAGTTTAGGGGAAGAAGATTTTTTAAGATTTGTCCAAAAAAACAACAAAAAAATTCATTAAAAATAAAAGAAACACTGGAGCATGACCACGTGGACAAAATTGGTAGAGACCCACCCAAGGCACATCTCCACCAAGTTTGAAGTGAATCTGGCCGACGGTTTTTGAGAAGAAGTCCAAAATGTGAATTGTGGACGACAAACGGACGGACGGACGACGGACCCTCAAAAAACCTCAGCTGACTGACAAGTCAGCTGAGGTAAAAACTTGTAGACCAAGTGCTCCTTTTGTGATCTAGGCCTATTTAATCTCCATCTGCAGCACACAGTCCCCGTCATACATTACCATACTCGACCCTGTAACAATTATCAGAAGGCCTAGCCATGTTTGTTTACACATGACCACACTGCCTGATCACTAAGTAGTGAAACCTGTTTTGGGAGACCACTCTGAGGAAAGACCACCTGCCCTTTCAGACCATGTTCTCCATGTCCCTTTTGCCATCTTTTCCATGTTATTGCACATCTATTGAGAGACCACCTGCCTTATGTGACCACTTTGTAGCCTGTCCCAGGGATGGTCCATAAAAGCAGGTTTTACTGTATAGGAAGTGGGTCGTAAATAGCTGGGCATGGTTGGATTTAAATCATGGGCAAATTAACATTGCAAGGACAGGCCAGTCATGAGAGACTAATTACTAATTAATGTCACTATTTTCACTGTTTGCTCCAAGCAGGAATAATGTAACAAGCAAGCATGCCACTGAGGATACAAATCAAACTGATGCCAAAGAGTCGTATCTGACTGTCCCACTGAAAACTAACAGGAAACGACCATAGTGTGCACATCTGACTTGACAGTTTGACC